>OZ023140.1:8273609-8285641 GCA_963675895.2 Styela plicata
GCGAAATTCCAACGAAATAAATTTTACGGTCGGTGTAGCAGTGTTCCCCTTCAAAAAACGAAAAGGTAAACTTGACAATTGCCGCGAAAACCAGAGAAGAATAATGAAAGTGTTATTGAGGCACAATTTACTGTCTTGAATTTATTCATTCAAACAAATGGAAAAAAAGCAATACGAGGACAATATTTATCAGCTGATTCTATACATACGTAAACTCCACTGTTGCATTTTGAACGAAAACAAAGTAAGCACAGCAAAAATTACGGATTTTAATAGTATTTCGCATCGGTGTATCAATATTTTTAAGGGGTGGAGTAGTTGGATAATAATCCAGTTGAAAGAGAAACAAATTTAGTATATCGCAAAATTTGTTCAAAGAAAGTCTTACCGGATATTGAGATTTTTGAACATATCATGCAAGTATGAAGATTGAAATCAAGAAAGCGAAAAAAAGGAAAGAAAGCGCGGAAAATCATAAAGCCCTGTCCTCATTTTTGTGCTCCCGATTTTCGAATCTTTTTGGCACAAAAATATCCCGTTTTAGAAAGAGGTCAATAGTTCTAAATTAATCGTTCATTTGAAAGAAAAGAAAATTTATTTCTCAAGGAATCAGGTTAAAACACAATGTATTACCGACAGTAAGTTTTTCGAGATTGGTGAGGCGGAGAAAATGGAAAAAAGAACGAAAATATATTTGGAAATATGGTATTCGGAACTATTTTTTGAGGAATGTTTTTGCTCATAAAACGCCATTGTTAGAAGGGGTCGATATTTTTAATCATTCATTTGGATAGAAAACATCATTTACTCCTAAGAATACAACTATGGGAACAATTCGTACCGATAAAACAGTTTTTGCTGATGATAAGCACCGAGGGGAAAATGGAATAGAGAGAGCGTAAAATGATTATTGGATTTTGCACGAGAATATTATGAGTGTTTTTACTTGATATATCACAATTTAGGGGGCAGATAATTCCCTCAATGAACTCAGGTGTTGAAAGAAAAAATTATTTACTAATCAAATACTAACTATGGAATGGCTTAACGATATTAGTTTTACGAGATATGGACGCGACGAAAACGGAATAAAACAAGACGATAACTATTGACATTTGTATTATTGGCATTTTGGGCACGAGATTTTATGAGAGTGTTTTTTTGGCTCATGAAATCCCATTTTAAGGGCCGGTATTGCCATCATTCACAATTCGACAGAAAATAAAATATGAATCTCTCAAAAATAATGTTATGAAAAAAAAAAGCAATGCGTACTACCGATATTATATTTCGAGAGTATGTAGGCGTAGAAAATGGACACAAAGAGAGCGCAAAAATATGTCATATGTTCGACATTTTTTGCACGATGTTAGAGTAGAGTTTTTGCTCATATATCGCCTTTTTAGAAGGTGGTCAATATTCTATATCCATTCATTCGGAATACAATAAAAATTTACTAACGGCTAAAAATAAGTTGTAGAAATAATTGCGTATCTCGAAATTTGTTTTTCCGAGGTAGGCATCGGGGAGAAAAATATAATCATAAATAGCGAAAAAATAAAATATTATTTGAAATTATTCCATTTTGCACGATTTTTTGGATAGCGTTTTGTCATAGATAACCCATTTTAGTTGTCGATATTAAAATTATATACATTCGGGAATCAAATAAAAATTAACTAATCAATAAATAAGTTTTGAAACAATGCGTACCGATATTAGTTTTCGAGGAATGGATCGTAGAAAATAGAACAAAATAGTCGAAAAATATTAGCTGTAATTATGCCTATAATTTGCACGAATTGTGTGAGAGGGCGGTTATTGCTCAAATATCCCATTTTTAGTGGTCGATATTTAAAAATCATACCTCAATCGACAAGGCAAAAAAAATTGTACATAATGCCAAAAATAAGTATTTGAAAATAATGTCGGTACCCGAAATTGGTTTATTCGAGGTATTGATCGAAGAAAATTAGAACAAGAAAGCGAAAAAATATTAATCGGATAATGCCATGTTTGGCACGATTTTTGAGAGCGTTTTGCTTCAATATATCCCATTTTAGGTTAGGGGTTCGATTATTTAAATCATTTCATATTTCGGAAGGTTGCAAATCAAATTTACGAAGCAAATAAAATTTTGAAGATCTATTCGTACGCGAAATAAGTTTTCGAGGAATAGATCGGAGAAAATATGAACAAAAAGAGCGAAAAATATTATCTGGTTTATGCCATTTGTGGCACGATTGTGTGAGAGAGTTTTGGCATCATTATCCCAATTTTAGGGGTCGATATTGTAAATGCATCTCATTCGAAGGCAAATAAAATTTAGGGGTGATAAAGGGTCCATTCAAAAAAATTGAAGTTTGCAATAAGTGGGCGTACCGAGGTAGTTTAGATGTTTTCGGGGGTATGGATCGAGAAAATAGAACAAAAGAGGAGACGAAAAATATTATTGGATTCATGCCATTTTGCGATCGCGATTATTGAGAGGGCAGTTTTGTCAATAATATCCCATTTTAGGGTCGATATTTAAATCATCTTTCATTCGGAAGCAAACTAAAATTTAGCTATATGCAAAAATAAGGTTTGAAACAATGCGTACCGATAATAGTTTTCGAGGTATGGATTGTCGAATAAAATTAGAACAAAAGAGCGAAAAATATTACTGTGATTTAAGCCATAATGGCACTATTAGTATTGAAGCGATGATATGCTCATATATCACATTTTAAGGGGGTCGATATTTGAATCTCTTATTCTGGAAGGCAAATAAAAGTTACTAATGGCACAAAATAACGTTTGAAACAATGGCATACCAAAAAAATTAATTGATATTTCTTATTTTGCGGGGATGTATGGATCCGAGATAATAGAACAAAAGAGACGAAGATAAATAGTTTGTTGAGGCCATTTTGTCAACGAATTTTTGAGAGGGCGTTTTGCTTCATATATATCGCCATTTTAGGGGTCGATATTATAAATCATATCATTCATACGGAACAAATAAAATCTATACTAAACAATAAATAAGAGAGAGAAACAATGGCGTCGCCGAAATTAGATTTGCGAGTAATTGGATCGAGATTATAGAACAAAAGAGCGAAAAAAATTACTGTGATATATGCCATTTTGCAACGATTTGTGAGAGACGGTTTTTGCTCATATCATCCCATTTTAAAGGGGTGTCGATAATTTAAATCTCAGTCAGTCGAGAGCAAATAAATTTACAAACGCAAAAATAAGTTTGAAACAAGTGCGTACCGATACTTGTGTTTTCGATGTATGGGATGCGGATAAAATAGAACAAAAATAGGCGAAATAAATATTATTTGGATTTATGCCATTTTGCACGATTTTTGAGAGTGTTTTGGCTCATGTATCCCATGTTAGTGGTGGATAATTGAAGATCATGATCAGTCGATGCAAATAAAATTTACTAGTCAAAAATACTTGTGAAATAGATGCGTACAGATATTGGTTTTCGAGGTATGGTTCGGAGATAATAGGAGTCAAAAGAGGGCGAAAAAGACGGATATTAATATTATTAGATTATGGCCATGTTGGCACGATTTATGAGAGTTTTTTTTGCTCATATATGCCCCTTGTTAGGGTCGATATTTTAAATCATAATCATTCTCGGAAGCCAATAAAATATTTACTAATCAAGATAAGTGGAGAGCTAAGCAAGGCTTACCGATTTTGGTTTGCGAGGTATGGATCGGAGAAAATATAAACAATAGAGCGAAAAATAATGATATTAGATATAATTAAGAATATTGTGCACATTGTTGGTGCAGCGATTTTTGAGGAGTGTTTTGGCTCATGATTTCCTCAGTTTTGAGGTCGATAGTGATAAATTCATTCAGTGCGAAGCCAAATAAAATTTACTGAATTCAAAATATAAGTTTAAGGACATATTGCGTACGCGATATTAGGTTTGCGAGTTATGGATCGGAGAAAATAGCGCTAAAAGGAGTCCAAAAATAATTATTTAATTATTTCCCATTGCTTGGCAACATTTTTGAGAGCGCGTTTTTGCTCATATAATCCCATTTTAGGTCATCGATATGTTAAATCATGTTCAATCGGAAAGCAAATAAAATTTATCTAACTAAAAATATGTTACCGAAACAATGCGTTACCGATGATTGGTTTTTCGAGTATATGGATCAGAGAAAATAGAACAAAATAGCAAAAAACGATTATTTGATTATGGCCATTTTTGCAGATTTTTTGAGAGTGTTTTGCTCATAGATCCCAATTTATAGGGGTGAATATTTAAAGTCATGTCATTCGGGAAGTAAATAAAATTTTAAGAACCACAAATAAGTTTAGAAACAAATCGCTGTACGCATATCTGGTTTTCTAGGTATGTATCGAGAGAAAATAGAACAAAAGAGTGCGAAAAATATTATTGGGATTATGCCATTTTGCACGATTATTTTCGGAGAGTGTTTGGCTCATATATTATCCAATTTTAGGGGTAAATATTCCAACATCATTATCAGTTGAAAGAAAATTAAATTTACTTCCTCTAAAATAATTTAGAAAGGCAATGTCGTAACGATATTATTTTTGCGAGATATGGACCGAATAAAATGGAATAAAAGAGGACGATAATATTATTGGATTATGTCAGTTTGCAGCGATTTTTGAGAGTGTATTTGGCTCATATACTCCCATTTTAGAGGTTCGATATTCCAATTAATCAATTGAAAGAAAAAAACAGTTACTTTCCATAAAGATTATTTTGAAAGCAATGCGTACCGATATTATCTATTTCGAGATATAGGGTCGGAGAAAAAATGGGAACTACAGAGCGCAAAAATATGTCATACAACATTTTTTGCGAACGATTTTTTTGAGAGTGGTTTACTCGATATATCCCAATTTAAGGGGTCGATATTGTGTCCGATCATGTCTTTCGAAAAGAAAATAAAATGGGGTGGGGTTACCTCCCTCAAAACTAATTTTGTAACCAGGCAACGCGTACCAATATTTAGTTTTCGTAATATGAAGTCGGAGAAAATGAACCAAACGAGTCGCCAAAATAATGTCGCATAGCGCATTGCGCATTTTGCCACGGATTTTTGAAAGTGTTTTGGCTTATAGTATCCGCATTTTAAGGGAGCCAAATATTCCTTCATTCATTCGTAAAAGTAAAATAAAATTTACTGCCTCAAAAAATAATTTGAAACAATCTGCGTACCAATATTAGTTTTCGAGGATATGGACGTGATAAAATGGAACAAAAAAGATAGCGCAAAAATATGTCATTGGCCATTTTGCAATCGATTTTATGAAAGTGTTTTGGCTCATATATAAGTCGCTCAGATTTCTGTGTTAAGTCGATATTTCCATCATTCATTCGAAAGAAAATACACTTTACTCTCTCAAAAGAAAATAATGTTTGAAGACAATGGCGTACCGATATCAGTTTTCGAGATATGGAGGCGGGAGAAAGAAGGAACAAAAGATTCGGCAAAAATATGTCCTTTGCAGCATTTTTGCAGGCGATTTTTGAAAGTGTTTTGCTTATATATCCCATTTTAAGGGACCATATTTCCTGCATCTCATTCGAAAGAAAATAAAATTATGCGACCTCATAAAAAATTAAGTTTGAAACAATGCGTAGCCGATATTAGTTTTTGGAGCTATAGAGCGAAGATGTAATAGAAAAAAAGGCGAAAAAATAGTAGGCATGGCGCATTTTGAAACGCGAATTTCGACGGTTTTTTTCTCATATATCCCATTTTAGAAAGGGGTCGATTATTCAAATGCATTCATTTGGAAAGGAAAATAAAATTTCACTTTAAAATAAGTTAAGTAAAGATGTAAGTAAAATAAGATTTTTCTCGCACCACCCTGCATTCGTGTGCTGTGGTCAGAAATTTTTGATAAAACTTATTTACGCCATCGTGCTACTCGATGCATTAAATGTGTTGTTTTTGGTTAATTTATTTTATCGCTCTGTATAATTTCAATAGTTTGCGTTTTTCGTTTCATATCTTTTTGTGTTATTCGAGGTATCGAAATTTTGCATGTTTGACAAAAATCGACAGTTCCCCGAAAAAAATTGTGTTGTGTAAATGTTTGTCTATTAAGGATGACCAACATCGGTATCTTGGAGGTTTGGGCAATGTACAGCGTTCGTTGATTTTCATTGGTTATTTCCAAAGGAAAGGCGAACAGCAAGTCGAAAACAATGTAGTCTAGTTCACGATCGGGCATATTGGCTATTTCGTTCAATAGCTGAAAGCGGCTTTAATAATAAATCCATAAGTATCCGCAACAATAATTGTTAATATCATGTTCATTTCGAGTTGTAAGTTTTTCTAGATAATTCCCGAGGTTGCTTCTCGACGATCGATGTTTGTTGCATTGCGCATTCTTTTTATCAGATTGCTTTGTCATTGTAAGGCCCAGCCGGAAATATTATTACTTTCAGATGATCAAGGGATATGAAATTGGAGAGATCGGACAGGCGAAACCAAAAATACAGCTACCTCAGATGGCTAAAGAAATGAATTTCAACAGAGCTTCGAAACCTGAGGTAGAACCTATGATTTTTTGTTAACTCATGCGTACAATAACGCTTATGGTGGTTCTTTCGTGTTGTGCTGTAATGCGCTTCGTGAAATGCAAATTTACCTCGGGATAGATTACAATTGTGGTTAAAATATGATTTTTGGGGTTAATATTTTTTTACACAATTGTTCCTTGTTATTTCATTCCTTTTATTGAAATTCGCTCTGACAAAAGTGACCTAAAAGGAGCCGAACAAAAGGCCACTTGATAACAAAGTAGCTACTGGAAAGATGTTGGATCAGGCAAACTGCATGTAGTGTAAAGTGAGGAAGAAATACCAACATACAAAGGGGCATTGAAAAGTGCCCCACCCTGGGCGGTGGTTATCCATATACGCTGAGGCTGGGCAGGTAAAATCCAGCTTACACAGCCATCATCTAATACGCATTTTAACCCGCAAATCGAATTCAAAATGAATATAATAATTATTGATCAATTGTTAGAATATATTAAAGGCCGTACACCCGCACAACATGGTATGTATAGCCTGGCGGTTTTATAGGTGCATTAAAAACGCAGCGTGGGAAATATACATCCTTTATGTGTAAAACGGATCAGGCACAACAAATCGCTCGATGAGCCTAAAACACTATTTGTCGGCATTGAACCATCGAGGTAACCTTGCGTGCGTTTGTGGGCTCTTGAACGGTGGATATAATGTAGGACCCTAAGATTTTGGTTCTAGAATAGTAGGAATCGATTTGAATCCATTGTCAATTGTAAAGTTGCATTGTGAAATTATGTTCCTGTTAATCAACTTCTTTTTCAATACATTTTAAAGTGTTCCGGGTCTATTGAATTGAGGCTTCGCACTTTGGCCGGTGATGATGAAATGAATCACATGCGCTGGCGAGAGTCCGGGAAGAGTCAATCAATCTATTGAATGTTATTCCAGAACGGGTATATTCCGTGTCACCCAAGTAAGCGCGAATTAGATTAGAACATGAAAATGATCATTTACGTGGCAGTGCTATAGTACAACGCTTGTGAAAACTTGTGATAATAAACTTTCAAATGTATAATTAATGAATATCTTATTTTGCCTTCTTTTTCAATTGGCCATGGTTTAAAGTCATATTATCGATAACGAGCACAGGAATTGATCGCCCATGAATTCGCGAACATACAGAATAAAAGTTTTTTTTCTATATAAAATACGAGCTGTGATACAAGTGGCTAATGTGAAAAATTGTATAAGGTAAGGGCATCTTTACTAGCCTTTAAATATCGGGACCGCCTAAAATGCGATATATGAGCAAAACGCCCTAAAAAAATCGTGCAAAATGGCATAATCCAATAATATTTTTTACTCTTTGTGTTCATTTCTCCGATCTCATACCACGAAAACTAATATCGGTAGGCACATTGTTTCAAATCTTATTTTTGGTTAGTAAATTTTTTTATTTTGCTTGTCGCCTGAATGAAATGATGTTAAATAACCACCCCTAAAATGGGATATATGAGCAAAACGCTCTCAAAAACCGTGCAAAATGGCATAATCCAATAATATTTTTCGCTCTTTTGTTCTATTTTCTCCGATCCATACCTCGAAAACTAATATCGGTACGCATTGTTTCAAACTTATTTTTGGTTAGTAAATTTTATTTGCTTCCGAATGAATGATTTAAATATCGACCCCTAAAATGGGATATATGAGCAAAACACTCTCAAAAATCGTGCAAAATGGCATAATCCAATAATATTTTTCGCTCTTTTGTTCTATTTTCTCCGATCCATACCTCGAAAACCAATATCGGTACGCATTGTTTCAAACTTATTTTTGGTTAGTAAATTTTATTTGCTTCCGAATGAATGATTTAAATATCGACCCCTAAAATGGGATATATGAGCAAAACGCCATAAAAAATCGTGCAAAATGGCATAATCCAATAATATTTTTCGCTCTTTTGTTCTATTTTCTCCGATCCATACCTCGAAAACTAATATCGGTACGCATTGTTTCAAACTTATTTTTGGTTAGTAAATTTTATTTGCTTCCGAATGAATGATTTAAATATCGACCCCTAAAATGGGATATATGAGCAAAACACTCTCAAAAATCGTGCAAAATGGCATAATCCAATAATATTTTTCGCTCTTTTGTTCTATTTTCTCCGATCCATACCTCGAAAACTAATATCGGTACGCATTGTTTCAAACTTATTTTTGGTTAGTAAATTTTATTTGCTTCCGAATGAATGATTTAAATATCGACCCCTAAAATGGGATATATGAGCAAAACGCCCTAAAAAATCGTGCAAAATGGCATAATCCAATAATATTTTTCGCTCTTTTGTTCTATTTTCTCCGATCCATACCTCGAAAACCAATATCGGTACGCATTGTTTCAAACTTATTTTTGGTTAGTAAATTTTATTTGCTTCCGAATGAATGATTTAAATATCGACCCCCTAAAATGGGATATATGAGCAAAACACTCTCAAAAATCGTGCAAAATGGCATAATCCAATAATATTTTTCGCTCTTTTGTTCTATTTTCTCCGATCCATACCTCGAAAACCAATATCGGTACGCATTGTTTCAAACTTATTTTTGGTTAGTAAATTTTATTTGCTTCCGAATGAATAATTTAAATATCGACCCCTAAAATGGGATATATGAGCAAAACACTCTCAAAAATCGTGCAAAATGGCATAATCCAATAATATTTTTCGCTCTTCTTTTGTTCTATTTTCTCCGATCCATACCTCGAAAACTAATATCGGTACGCATTGTTTCAAACTTATTTTTGGTTAGTAAATTTTATTTGCTTCCGAATGAAATGATTTAAATATCGACCCCTAAAATGGGATATATGAGCAAAAACGCTCTCAAAAATCGTGCAAAATGGCATAATCCAATAATATTTTTCGCTCTTTTGTTCTATTTTCTCCGATCCATACCTCGAAAACCAATATCGGTACGCATTGTTTCAAACTTATTTTTTTTGGTTAGTAAATTTTATTTGCTTCCGAATGAATGATTTAAATATCGACCCCTAAAATGGGATATATGAGCAAAACACTCTCAAAAATCTTGCAAAATGGCATAATCCAATAATATTTTTCGCTCTTTTGTTCTATTTTCTCCGATCCATACCTCGAAAACTAATATCGGTACGCATTGTTTCAAACTTATTTTTGGTTAGTAAATTTTATTTGCTTCCGAATGAATGATTTAAATATCGACCCCCTAAAATGGGATATATGAGCAAAACGCTCTCAAAAAATCGTGCAAAATGGCATAATCCAATAATATTTTTTCGCTCTTTTGTTCTATTTTCTCCGATCCATACCTCGAAAACTAATATCGGTACGCATTGTTTCAAACTTATTTTTGGTTAGTAAATTTTTATTTTGCTTCCGAATGAATGATTTAAATATCGACCCCTAAAATGGGATATATGAGCAAAACGCCCTAAAAAATCGTGCAAAATGGCATAATCCAATAATATTTTTCGCTCTTTTGTTCTATTTTCTCCGATCCATACCTCGAAAACCAATATCGGTACGCATTGTTTCAAACTTATTTTTGATTAGTAAATTTTATTTGCTTCCGAATGAATGATTTAAATATCGACCCCTAAAATGGGATATATGAGCAAAACACTCTCAAAAATCGTGCAAATGGCATAATCCAATAATATTTTCGCTCTTTTGTTCTATTTTCTCCGATCCATACCTCGAAAACCAATATCGGTACGCATTGTTTCAAACTTATTTTTGGTTAGTAAGTTTTATTTGCTTCCGAATGAATGATTTAAATATCGACCTCTAAAATGGGATATATGAGCAAAACACTCTCAAAAATCGTGCAAGATGGCATAATCCAATAATATTTTCGCTCTTTTGTTCTATTTTCTCCGATCCATACCTCGAAAACCAATATCGGTACGCATTGTTTCAAACTTATTTTTGATTAGTAAATTTTATTTGCTTCCGAATGAATTATTTAAATAATATCGACCCCTAAAATGGGATATATGAGCAAAAACGCCATAAAAAATCGTGCAAAATGGCATAATCCAATAATATTTTTCGCTCTTTTGTTCTATTTTCTCCGATCCATGCCTCGAAAACCAATATCGGTACGCATTGTTTCAAACTTATTTTTGGTTAGTAAATTTTATTTGCTTCCGAATGAATGATTTAAATATCGACCCCTAAAATGGGATATATGAGCAAAACGCTCTCAAAAATCGTGCAAAATGGCATAATCCAATAATATTTTTCGCTCTTTTGTTCTATTTTCTCCGATCCATACCTCGAAAACCAATATCGGTACGCATTATTTCAAACTTATTTTTGATTAGTAAATTTTATTTGCTTCCGAATGAATGATTTAAATATCGACCCCTAAAATGGGATATATGAGCAAAACACTCTCAAAAATCTTGCAAAATGGCATAATCCAATAATATTTTTCGTTCTTTTGTTCTATATTCTCCGATCCATACCTCGAAAACCAATATCGGTACGCATTGTTTCAAACTTATTTTTGATTAGTAAATTTTATTTGCTTCCGAATGAATGATTTAAATATCGACCCCTAAAATGGGATATATGAGCAAAACACTTTCAAAAATCGTGCAAAATGGCATAATCCAATAATATTTTTCGCTCTTTTGTTCTATTTTCTCCGATCCATACCTCGAAAACCAATATCGGTACGCATTGTTTCAAACTTATTTTTGATTAGTAAATTTTATTTGCTTCCGAATGAATGATTTAAATATCGACCCCTAAAATGGGGATATATGAGCAAATCACTCTCAAAAATCGTGCAAAATGGCATAATCCAATAATATTTTTTCGCTCTTCTGTTCTATTTTTCTCCGATCCATACCTCGAAAACCAATATCGGTACGCATTGTTTCAAACTTATTTTTTAATTAGTAAATTTTATTTGCTTTCGAATGAATGATTTAAATGTCGACCCCTAAAATGGGATATATGAGCAAAACACTCTCAAAAATCGTGCAAAATGCCATATTCCATTCGTTTTTTTTGCTCCTTTGTTTCACTTTTTTTTGCTTGATATCTCGAAAACCAATATCGTTATCCCTTTTTTAAAACAAATTTTTGAAAAGTATATCTACATAATCTTTCTTTTTTAAAATACTCTTAACCCCGCCCCTAAAATGGGATCTATCAACAAACCCTCAAAAATAGTGAAGAAATGTCAAAATCCTTTCGTATTTTCTTCCTTTTGTGTTACTTTTTTTGCTCGGCATCTCGAAAGCTATTAACGTTGCATCTTATTAAAAAAAATATTTTTGAAAATAAATTTTTGTTCTCTTTCAGTAAAACTATTCTTACCCTTCTACCCAAAAATTGATTAATGAGCGAAATTGCATTTTCGCGGCAATTGTCCATTTTTTTAAGGGGAACACTGCTACCAAAATATTGAAATTTATTTCGCCAGAATTTCGCTAGGTTCACGAT
>OZ023140.1:8285741-8306369 GCA_963675895.2 Styela plicata
ATCGTGAACCTAGCGAAAATTCTGGCGAAATAAATTTCAATATTTTGGTAGCAGTGTTCCCCCTTAAAAAAATGGACAATTGCCGCGAAAATGCAATTTCGCTCATTAATCAATTTTTGGGTAGTAAGGGTAAAGAATAGTTTTACTGAAAGAGAACAAAAAATTTATTTTCAAAAATATTTTTTTTTATAAGATGCAACGTTAATAGCTTTCGAGATGCCGAGCAAAAAAGTAACACAAAAGGAAGAAAATACGAAAGGATTTTGACATTTCTTCACTATTTTTGAGGGGTTTGTTGATAGATCCCATTTTAGGGGCGGGGTTAAGAGTATTTTTTAAAAAAGAAAGATTATGAGATATACTTTTCAAAAATTTGTTTTAAAAAAAGGGATAACGATATTGGTTTTCGAGATATCAAGCAAAAAAAGTGAAACAAAGGAGCAAAAAAACGAATGGAATATGGCATTTTTGCACGATTTTTGAGAGTGTTTTGCTCATATATCCCATTTTAGGGGTCGACATTTAAATCATTCATTCGAAAGCAAATAAAATTTACTAATTAAAAATAAGTTTGAAAACAATGCGTACCGATATTGGTTTTCGAGGTATGGATCGGAGAAAATAGAACAGAAGAGCGAAAAATATTATTGGATTATGCCATTTTGCACGATTTTTGAGAGTGATTTGCTCATATATCCCATTTTAGGGGTCGATATTTAAATCATTCATTCGGAAGCAAATAAAATTTACTAATCAAAAATAAGTTTGAAACAATGCGTACCGATATTGGTTTTCGAGGTATGGATCGGAGAAAATAGAACAAAAGAGCGAAAAATATTATTGGATTATGCCATTTTGCACGATTTTTGAAAGTGTTTTGCTCATATATCCCATTTTAGGGGTCGATATTTAAATCATTTATTCGGAAGCAAATAAAACTTACTAATCAAAAATAAGTTTGGAGCAATGCGTACCGATATTGGTTTTCGAGGTATGGATCGGAGAATATAGAACAAAAGAACGAAAAATATTATTGGATTATGCCATTTTGCAAGATTTTTGAGAGTGTTTTGCTCATATATCCCATTTTAGGGGTCGATATTTAAATCATTCATTCGGAAGCAAATAAAATTTACTAATCAAAAATAAGTTTGAAATAATGCGTACCGATATTGGTTTTCGAGGTATGGATCGGAGAAAATAGAACAAAAGAGCGAAAAATATTATTGGATTATGCCATTTTGCACGATTTTTGAGAGCGTTTTGCTCATATATCCCATTTTAGGGGTCGATATTTAAATCATTCATTCGGAAGCAAATAAAATTTACTAACCAAAAATAAGTTTGAAACAATGCGTACCGATATTTGGTTTTCGAGGCATGGATCGGAGAAAAAATAGAACAAAAGAGCGAAAAATATTATTGGATTATGCCATTTTGCACGATTTTTTATATGGCGTTTTTGCTCATATATATCCCATTTTAGGGGGTCGATATTTAAATTATTCATTCGGAAGCAAATAAAATTTACTAATCAAAAAATAAGTTTGAAACAATGCGTACCGATATTGGTTTTCGAGGTATGGATCGGAGAAAATAGAACAAAAGAGCGAAAATATTATTGGATTATGCCATCTTGCACGATTTTTGAGAGTGTTTTGCTCATATATCCCATTTTAGAGGTCGATATTTAAATCATTCATTCGGAAGCAAATAAAACTTACTAACCAAAAATAAGTTTGAAACAATGCGTACCGATATTGGTTTTCGAGGTATGGATCGGAGAAAATAGAACAAAAGAGCGAAAATATTATTGGATTATGCCATCTTGCACGATTTTTGAGAGTGTTTTGCTCATATATCCCATTTTAGGGGTCGATATTTAAATTATTCATTCGGAAGCAAATAAAATTTACTAATCAAAAATAAGTTTGAAACAATGCGTACCGATATTGGTTTTCGAGGTATGGATCGGAGAAAATAGAACAAAAGAGCGAAAATATTATTTGATTATGCCATCTTGCACGATTTTTGAGAGCGTTTTGCTCATATATCCCATTTTAGGGGTCGATATTTAAATCATTTATTCGGAGGAAAATAAAATTTACTAACCAAAAATAAGTTTGAAACAATGCGTACCGATATTAGTTTTCGAGGTATGGATCGGAGAAAATAGAACAAAAGAGCGAAAAATATTATTGGATTATGCCATTTTGCACGGTTTTTGAGAGCGTTTTGCTCATATATCCCATTTTAGGGGTCGATATTTAAATCATTCATTCGGAAGCAAATAAAATTTTTACTAATCAAAAATAAGTTTGAAACAATGCGTACCGATATTAGTTTTCGAGGTATGGATCGGAGAAAATAGAACAAAAGAGCGAAAAATATTATTGGATTATGCCATTTTGCACGGTTTTTGAGAGCGTTTTGCTCATATATCCCATTTTAGGGGTCGATATTTAAATCATTCATTCGGAAGCAAATAAAATTTACTAATCAAAAATAAGTTTGAAACAATGCGTACCGATATTAGTTTTCGAGGTATGGATCGGAGAAAATAGAACAAAAGAGCGAAAAATATTATTGGATTATGCCATTTTGCACGATTTTTGAGAGCGTTTTGCTCATATATCCCATTTTAGGGGTCGATATTTAAATCATTCATTCGGAAGCAAATAAAATTTACTAATCAAAAATAAGTTTGAAACAATGCGTACCGATATTGGTTTTCGAGGTATGGATCGGAGAAAATAGAACAGAAGAGCGAAAGATATTATTGGATTATGCCATTTTGCACGATTTTTGAGAGTGTTTTGCTCATATATCCCATTTTAGGGGTCGATATTTAAATTATTTATTCGGAGGAAAATAAAATTTACTAACCAAAAATAAGTTTGAAACAATGCGTACCGATATTGGTTTTCGAGGTATGGATCGGAGAAAATAGAACAAAAGAACGAAAAATATTATTGGATTATGCCATTTTGCAAGATTTTTGAGAGTGTTTTGCTCATATATCCCATTTTAGGGGTCGATATTTAAATTATTCATTCGGAAGCAAATAAAATTTACTAACCAAAAATAAGTTTGAAACAATGCGTACCGATATTGGTTTTCGAGGTATGGATCGGAGAAAATAGAACAAAAGAGCGAAAAATATTATTGGATTATGCCATTTTGCACGATTTTTATGGCGTTTTGCTCATATATCCCATTTTAGGGGTCGATATTTAAATTATTCATTCGGAAGCAAATAAAATTTACTAATCAAAAATAAGTTTGAAACAATGCGTACCGATA
The DNA here is from genome assembly GCA_963675895.2 of Styela plicata. Lineage (NCBI taxonomy): Eukaryota > Metazoa > Chordata > Ascidiacea > Stolidobranchia > Styelidae > Styela > Styela plicata. The sequence continues at coordinate 8,289,045 of OZ023140.1, forward strand.
TTGGTTTTCGAGGTATGGATCGGAGAAAATAGAACAAAAGAACGAAAAATATTATTGGATTATGCCATTTTGCAAGATTTTTGAGAGTGTTTTGCTCATATATCCCATTTTAGGGGTCGATATTTAAATTATTCATTCGGAAGCAAATAAAATTTACTAACCAAAAATAAGTTTGAAACAATGCGTACCGATATTGGTTTTCGAGGTATGGATCGGAGAAAATAGAACAAAAGAACGAAAAATATTATTGGATTATGCCATTTTGCAAGATTTTTGAGAGTGTTTTGCTCATATATCCCATTTTAGGGGTCGATATTTAAATTATTCATTCGGAAGCAAATAAAATTTACTAACCAAAAATAAGTTTGAAATAATGCGTACCGATATTGGTTTTCGAGGTATGGATCGGAGAAAATAGAACAAAAGAACGAAAAATATTATTGGATTATGCCATTTTGCAAGATTTTTGAGAGTGTTTTGCTCATATATCCCATTTTAGGGGTCGATATTTAAATTATTCATTCGGAAGCAAATAAAATTTACTAACCAAAAATAAGTTTGAAACAATGCGTACCGATATTGGTTTTCGAGGTATGGATCGGAGAAAATAGAACAAAAGAGCGAAAAATATTATTGGATTATGCCATTTTGCACGATTTTTATGGCGTTTTGCTCATATATCCCATTTTAGGGGTCGATATTTAAATCATTCATTCGAAAGCAAATAAAATTTACTAACCAAAAATAAGTTTGAAACAATGCATACCGATATTAGTTTTCGAGGTATGGATCGGAGAAAATAGAACAAAAGAGCGAAAAATATTATTGGATTATGCCATTTTGCACGATTTTTGAGAGCGTTTTGCTCATATATCCCATTTTAGGGGTCGATATTTAAATTATTCATTCGGAAGCAAATAAAATTTACTAATCAAAAATAAGTTTGAAACAATGCGTACCGATATTGGTTTTCGAGGTATGGATCGGAGAAAATAGAACAAAAGAGCGAAAAATATTATTGGATTATGCCATTTTGCACGATTTTTGAGAGCGTTTTGCTCATATATCCCATTTTAGGGGTCGATATTTAAATTATTCATTCGGAAGCAAATAAAATTTACTAACCAAAAATAAGTTTGAAACAATGCGTACCGATATTAGTTTTCGAGGTATGGATCGGAGAAAATAGAACAAAAGAGCGAAAAATATTATTGGATTATGCCATTTTGCACGATTTTTGAGAGCGTTTTGCTCATATATCCCATTTTAGGGGTCGATATTTAAATCATTCATTCGGAAGCAAATAAAACTTACTAACCAAAAATAAGTTTGAAGCAATGTGTACCGATATTAGTTTTCGAGGTATGGATCGGAGAAAATAGAACAAAAGAGCGAAAAATATTATTGGATTATGCCATTTTGCACGATTTTTGAGAGTGATTTGCTCATATATCCCATTTTAGGGGTCGATATTTGAATCACTTATTCGGAAGCAAATAAAATTTACTAATCAAAAATAAGTTTGAAACAATGCGTACCGATATTGGTTTTCGAGGTATGGATCGGAGAAAATAGAACAAAAGAGCGAAAAATATTATTGGATTATGCCATTTTGCACGATTTTTGAGAGCGTTTTGCTCATATATCCCATTTTAGGGGTCGATATTTAAATCATTCATTCGGAAGCAAATAAAATTTACTAACCAAAAATAAGTTTGAAACAATGCGTACCGATATTAGTTTTCGAGGTATGGATCGGAGAAAATAGAACAAAAGAGCGAAAAATATTATTGGATTATGCCATTTTGCACAATTTTTGAGAGCGTTTTGCTCATATATCCCATTTTAGGGGTGGATATTTAAATCATTCATTCGGAAGCAAATAAAATTTACTAACCAAAAATAAGTTTGAAACAATGCGTACCGATATTAGTTTTCGGGGTATGGATCGGAGATAATAGAACAAAAGAGCGAAAAATATTATTGGATTATGCCATTTTGCACGATTTTTTAGGGCGTTTTGCTCATATATCGCATTTTAGGGGTCGATATTTAAAGGCTAGTTAAGATGCCTTACATATAAATTTTTCACATTAGCCACTTGATCACAGTCGATTTTATATAGAAAAAAACTTTATTCGCTATGTTCGGCAATTCATGGGCGATCAATTCCTGTGCTGTTATCGATTATATGCCTTTAACATGGCCAAATGAAAAGAAGGAAAATAAATATTCATTAATCATACATTTGAAAGTTTATTATCCAAAGTTTTACAAGCGTGTATATAGACTGCCACGTAAAAGATATTTTCTATCTAATCCTAATTCTTACTTGGTGACCGAATCTACCGCTTGGAATAACATTCAATAGATTGATTGACTCTTGGCTCTCGCAGCGCATGTGATTCATTTCATCATCACCGGCCAAAGTGGAAGCAATTAATAGACCCGAACACTTTAAAATGTATTGAAAAAGAAGTTGATAGCGACATAATTTCACAATGAACTTTACAATTGACAATGGTTCAAATCGATTCCATATTCTAGAACCAAAATCTTAGGGTTAATTATATCCACGTTCAAGAGCACAAACGCACGCAAGGTTACCTCGAGGGTTCATGCCGCACATAGTGTTTTAGGCTCATGCGATTTTTGTGCCTGACGTTTTACATAAGGATGTATATTTCCCACTGTTTTATGCACCTATAAAACGCAGGCTACGCCAGTGTGCGGTGTACGGCCTTTAATATATTTAATATTGATCAATTAATTATTATATTCATTTTGAATTCGATTGCGGGTAAAAGGAATTGATGGAGTGGTAGATGGATTTACCACCGCCCAGGGTGGATAACACTCTCTGCACTTTTCATGTTGTTGGGGTGTTCTCACTTTAGAGTGCAGTTGCTGATCCAACATCTTTCAGTAGCTCTTTGTTATCAAGTGGCCTTTTGTTGGCTCCTTTTAGGCACTTTTGCTCAGAGCGAATTTCAATAAAAGGAATGAAATACAAGGAAATTGTGTAAAAAATATTACAAAAATATTTTAACATTGTAATCTATCCGAGGTAAATTTGATTTCACGAGGTACATCACAAACTGAACCACCATAAGCGTTTGTACTCTGAGTTAACAAAAAATCATAGGTTCTACCTCAGGTTCAGTTGAAATTGATTTCTAGGTTTATTTTCTGGTTTCGCCTGTCCTCATCTCTCAATTTCATATCTTTGCATCCTGAAAGCTAATATTTCCGGCTGGCTCAATGACATATCAGAAAAAGAATAATGCAACAAACAGATCGTCGAGAAGCAACCTCGGAAAATATCTAAAAACTTACACTCAAACACATGATATTAAAAATATTGTTGCAAACTTATTTCATTATTAACGCGCCCCGCATGAGAAATAGCAATATGCCGATCTTGAACTAGACTACACTTGTTCGCTTGCTGTTCGCTTCTTTGGAAATAACAATGAAATCAACGAACGCTGTAATTGCCAAACTCAAGATACGAAGTTGGTCTTATAGAAAAATACACAACCAATTTTTTTTCGGGACGTCGATTTTGTCAAATGCAAAATTTCGATACCTCGAATAACACAAAAAGATATGAAACGAAAACGATATTGTTTACAGAGCGATAAAATAAATTAACCAAGAATAAAATTTAATGCTCGAGTACACATGGGTAAATAATTTATCAAAATTTCTGACCACACACACGAATGCAGGGTGAGAAAAATTTATTATCTTTACTTAACTTATTTTAAAGTGAATTTTATTTCCTTCCAAATGAATGCTTTGAATATCGACCCCTAAAATGGGATATATGAACAAAACACGCTCAAAATTCGTTCAAAATGCGCCATGCCATATTTTTTTCGCTTTTTTTATTCCACTCTCTCGCTCTATAGCTCAAAAACTAATATCGGTACGCATTGTTTCAAACTTAATTTTGAGGAGTAAATTTTATTTTCTTTCGAATGAATGAAGGAAATATGGTCCCTTAAAATGGGATATATAAGCAAAACACTTTCAAAAATCGTGCAAAATGCGCAAGGACATATTTTTGCGATCTTTTGTTCCATTTTTCTCCGCTCCATATCTCGAAAACTAATATCGGTACGCATTGTTTCAAACTTATTTTTGAGGAGTAAATTTTATTTTCTTTCGAATGAATGATGGAAATATCGACCCCTAAAATGGGATATATGAGCAAAACACTTTCAAAAATCGTGCAAAATGCGCAATGACATATTTTTGCGCTTTTTTTTGTTCCATTTTTTTTCCGCTCCATATCTCGAAAACTAATATTGGTACGCATTGTTTCAAACTTATTTTTGAGGAGTAAATTTTATTTTCTTTCCAATGAATGAAGGAAATATGGTCCCTTTAAAATGGAATATATAAGCAAAACACTTTCAAAAATCGTGCAAAATGCGCAATGACATATTTTTGCGCTCTTTTGTTCCATTTTCTCCGCTCCATATCTCGAAAACTAATATTGGTACGCGTTGTTTCAAACATAGTTTTGAGGAGTAAATTTTTATTTTCTTTCGAAAGAATGATGGCAAATATCGACCCCTAAAATGGGATATATGAGTAAAACACTCTCAAAAATCGTGCAAAATGTGCAATGACATATTTTTGCGCTCTTTTGTTCCATTTTTCTCCGCTCCATATCTCGAAAACTAATATCGGTACGCATTGTTTCAAACTTATTTTATGGAAGTAAATGTTTTTTTCTTTCAAATGAATAATTGGAATATCGACCCCTAAAATGGGATATATGAGCAAAACACTCTCAAAAATCGTGCAAAATGCCATAATCCAATAATATTTTCGCTCTTTTATTCCATTTTCGTCGGTCCATATCTCGAAAACTAATATCGTTACGCATTGTTTCAAACTTATTTTAGAGAAGTAAATGTTATTTTCTTTCAAATGAATGATTGGAATATTGACCCCTAAAATGGGATATATGAGCAAAACACTCTCAAAAATCGTGCAAAATGGCATAATCCAATAATATTTTTCGCTCTTTTGTTCTATTTTCTCCGATCCATACCTCGAAAACCAATATCGGTACGCATTGTTTCAAACTTATTTTTGGTTAGTAAATTTTATTTGCTTTCGAATGAATAATTTAAATATATCGACCCCTAAAAATGGGATATATGAGCAAAACGCTCTCACAAATCGTGCAAAATGGCATAATCCAGTAATATTTTTCGCTCTTTTGTTCTATTTTCTCCGATCCATACCTCGAAAACTAATATCGGTACGCATTGTTTCAAACTTATTTTTGATTAGTAAATTTTATTTGCTTCCGAATGAATGATTTAAATATCGACCCCTAAAATGGGATATATGAGCAAAACGCTCTCACAAATCGTGCAAAATGGCATAATCCAATAATATTTTTCGCTCTTTTTGTTCTATTTTTCTCCGATCCATACCTCGAAAACTAATATCGGTATGCATTGTTTCAAACTTATTTTTGATTAGTAAATTTTATTTGCTTCCGAATGAATGATTTAAATATCGACCCCCTAAAATGGGATATATTGACAAAACGCTCTCAAAAATCGTGCAAAATGGCATAATCCAATAATATTTTTTCGCTCTTTTTGTTCTATTTTCTTCGATCCATACCTCGAAAACCAATATCGGTACGCATTGTTTCAAACTTATTTTTGGTTAGTAAATTTTATTTGCTTCCGAATAAGTGATATTCAAATATCGACCCCTAAAATGGGATATATTGACACAAAACGCTCTCAAAAATCGTGCAAAATGGCATAATCCAATAATATTTTTCGCTCTTTTTGTTCTATTTTCTCCGATCCATACCTCGAAAACTAATATCGGTATGCATTGTTTCAAACTTATTTTTGATTAGTAAAATTATATTTCTTCCGAATGAATGATTTAAATATCGACCCCTAAAATGGGATATATTGACAAAACGCTCTCAAAAATCGTGCAAAATGGCATAATCCAATAATATTTTTCGCTCTTTTGTTCTATTTTCTCCGATCCATACCTCGAAAACCAATATTGGTACGCGTTGTTTCAAACATAGTTTTGAGGAGTAAATTTTATTTTCTTTCGAAAGAATGATGGCAATATCGACCCCTAAAATGGGATATATGAGTAAAACACTCTCAAAAATCGTGCAAAATGTGCAATGACATATTTTTGCGCTCTTTTGTTCCATTTTCTCCGCTCCATATCTCGAAAACTAATATTGGTACGCGTTGTTTCAAACATAGTTTTGAGGAGTAAATTTTATTTTCTTTCGAAAGAATGATGGCAATATCGACCCCTAAAATGGGGATATATGAGTAAAACACTCTCAAAAATCGTGCAAAAATGTGCAATGACATATTTTTTGCGCTCTTTTTTGTTCCATTTTTTTCTCCGCTCCATATCTCGAAAACTAATATCGGTACGCATTGTTTCAAACTTATTTTATGGAAGTAAATGTTTTTTTCTTTCAAATGAATGATTGGAATATCGACCCCTAAAATGGGATATATGAGCAAAACACTCTCAAAAATCGTGCAAAATGCCATAATCCAATAATATTTTTCGCTCTTTTGTTCTATTTTCTCCGATCCATACCTCGAAAACTAATATCGGTATGCATTGTTTCAAACTTATTTTTGATTAGTAAATTTTATTTGCTTCCGAATGAATGATTTAAATATCGACCCCTAAAATGGGATATATTGACAAAACGCTCTCAAAAATCGTGCAAAATGGCATAATCCAATAATATTTTTCGCTCTTTTTGTTCTATTTTCTCCGATCCATACCTCGAAAACCAATATCGGTACGCATTGTTTCAAACTTATTTTTGGTTAGTAAATTTTATTTGCTTCCGAATGAATGATTTAAATATCGACCCCTAAAATGGGATATATGAGCAAAACGCTCTCAAAAATCGTGCAAAATGGCATAATCCAATAATATTTTTCGCTCTTTTGTTCTATTTTCTCCGATCCATACCTCGAAAACTAATATCGGTATGCATTGTTTCAAACTTATTTTTGATTAGTAAATTTTATTTGCTTCCGAATGAATGATTTAAATATCGACCCCTAAAATGGGATATATGAACAAAACACGCTCAAAATTCGTTCAAAATGCGCCATGCCATATTTTTTCGCTTTTTTATTCCACTCTCTCCGCTCTATAGCTCAAAAACTAATATCGGTACGCATTGTTTCAAACTTAATTTTGAGGAGTAAATTTTATTTTCTTTCGAATGAATGAAGGAAATATGGTCCCTTAAAATGGGATATATAAGCAAAACACTTTCAAAAATCGTGCAAAATGCGCAAGGACATATTTTTGCGATCTTTTGTTCCATTTTCTCCGCTCCATATCTCGAAAACTAATATCGGTACGCATTGTTTCAAACTTATTTTTGAGGAGTAAATTTTATTTTCTTTCGAATGAATGATGGAAATATCGACCCCTAAAATGGGATATATGAGCAAAACACTTTCAAAAATCGTGCAAAATGCGCAATGACATATTTTTGCGCTTTTTTGTTCCATTTTTTCCGCTCCATATCTCGAAAACTAATATTGGTACGCATTGTTTCAAACTTATTTTTGAGGAGTAAATTTTATTTTCTTTCCAATGAATGAAGGAAATATGGTCCCTTAAAATGGAATATATAAGCAAAACACTTTCAAAAATCGTGCAAAATGCGCAATGACATATTTTTGCGCTCTTTTGTTCCATTTTCTCCGCTCCATATCTCGAAAACTAATATTGGTACGCGTTGTTTCAAACATAGTTTTGAGGAGTAAATTTTATTTTCTTTCGAAAGAATGATGGCAATATCGACCCCTAAAATGGGATATATGAGTAAAACACTCTCAAAAATCGTGCAAAATGTGCAATGACATATTTTTGCGCTCTTTTGTTCCATTTTTCTCCGCTCCATATCTCGAAAACTAATATCGGTACGCATTGTTTCAAACTTATTTTATGGAAGTAAATGTTTTTTTCTTTCAAATGAATAATTGGAATATCGACCCCTAAAATGGGATATATGAGCAAAACACTCTCAAAAATCGTGCAAAATGCCATAATCCAATAATATTTTCGCTCTTTTATTCCCTTTTCGTCGGTCCATATCTCGAAAACTAATATCGTTACGCATTGTTTCAAACTTATTTTAGAGAAGTAAATGTTGTTTTCTTTCAAATGAATGATTGGAATATTGACCCCTAAAATGGGATATATGAGCAAAACACTCTCAAAAATCGTGCAAAATGGCATAATCCAATAATATTTTTCGCTCTTTTGTTCTATTTTCTCCGATCCATACCTCGAAAACCAATATCGGTACGCATTGTTTCAAACTTATTTTTGGTTAGTAAATTTTATTTGCTTTCGAATGAATAATTTAAATATCGACCCCTAAAATGGGATATATGAGCAAAACGCTCTCACAAATCGTGCAAAATGGCATAATCCAGTAATATTTTTCGCTCTTTTGTTCTATTTTCTCCGATCCATACCCTCGAAAACTAATATCGGTACGCATTGTTTCAAACTTATTTTTGATTAGTAAATTTTATTTGCTTCCGAATGAATGATTTAAATATCGACCCCTAAAATGGGATATATGAGCAAAACGCTCTCAAAAATCGTGCAAAATGGCATAATCCAATAATATTTTTCGCTCTTTTGTTCTATTTTCTCCGATCCATACCTCGAAAACTAATATCGGTATGCATTGTTTCAAACTTATTTTTGATTAGTAAATTTTATTTGCTTCCGAATGAATGATTTAAAATATCGACCCCCTAAAATGGGATATATTGACAAAACGCTCTCAAAAATCGTGCAAAATGGCATAATCCAATAATATTTTTCGCTCTTTTTGTTCTATTTTCTTCGATCCATACCTCGAAAACCAATATCGGTACGCATTGTTTCAAACTTATTTTTGGTTAGTAAATTTTATTTGCTTCCGAATAAGTGATTCAAATATCGACCCCTAAAATGGGATATATTGACAAAACGCTCTCAAAAATCGTGCAAAATGGCATAATCCAATAATATTTTTCGCTCTTTTGTTCTATTTTCTCCGATCCATACCTCGAAAACTAATATCGGTATGCATTGTTTCAAACTTATTTTTGATTAGTAAATTTTATTTTCTTCCGAATGAATGATTTAAATATCGACCCCTAAAATGGGATATATTGACAAAACGCTCTCAAAAATCGTGCAAAATGGCATAATCCAATAATATTTTTCGCTCTTTTGTTCTATTTTCTCCGATCCATACCTCGAAAACCAATATTGGTACGCGTTGTTTCAAACATAGTTTTGAGGAGTAAATTTTATTTTCTTTCGAAAGAATGATGGCAATATCGACCCCTAAAATGGGATATATGAGTAAAACACTCTCAAAAATCGTGCAAAATGTGCAATGACATATTTTTGCGCTCTTTTGTTCCATTTTCTCCGCTCCATATCTCGAAAACTAATATTGGTACGCGTTGTTTCAAACATAGTTTTGAGGAGTAAATTTTATTTTCTTTCGAAAGAATGATGGCAATATCGACCCCTAAAATGGGATATATGAGTAAAACACTCTCAAAAATCGTGCAAAATGTGCAATGACATATTTTTGCGCTCTTTTGTTCCATTTTTCTCCGCTCCATATCTCGAAAACTAATATCGGTACGCATTGTTTCAAACTTATTTTATGGAAGTAAATGTTTTTTTCTTTCAAATGAATGATTGGAATATCGACCCCTAAAATGGGATATATGAGCAAAACACTCTCAAAAATCGTGCAAAATGCCATAATCCAATAATATTTTTCGCTCTTTTGTTCTATTTTCTCCGATCCATACCTCGAAAACTAATATCGGTATGCATTGTTTCAAACTTATTTTTGATTAGTAAATTTTATTTGCTTCCGAATGAATGATTTAAATATCGACCCCTAAAATGGGATATATTGACAAAACGCTCTCAAAAATCGTGCAAAATGGCATAATCCAATAATATTTTTCGCTCTTTTTGTTCTATTTTCTCCGATCCATACCTCGAAAACCAATATCGGTACGCATTGTTTCAAACTTATTTTTGGTTAGTAAATTTTATTTGCTTCCGAATGAATGATTTAAATATCGACCCCTAAAAATGGGATATATGAGCAAAACGCTCTCAAAAATCGTGCAAAATGGCATAATCCAATAATATTTTTCGCTCTTTTGTTCTATTTTCTCCGATCCATACCTCGAAAACTAATATCGGTATGCATTGTTTCAAACTTATTTTTGATTAGTAAATTTTATTTGCTTCCGAATGAATGATTTAAATATCGACCCCTAAAATGGGATATATTGACAAAACGCTCTCAAAAATCGTGCAAAATGGCATAATCCAATAATATTTTTCGCTCTTTTTGTTCTATTTTCTTCGATCCATACCTCGAAAACCAATATCGGTACGCATTGTTTCAAACTTATTTTTGGTTAGTAAATTTTATTTGCTTCCGAATAAGTGATTCAAATATCGACCCCTAAAATGGGATATATTGACAAAACGCTCTCAAAAATCGTGCAAAATGGCATAATCCAATAATATTTTTCGCTCTTTTGTTCTATTTTCTCCGATCCATACCTCGAAAACTAATATCGGTATGCATTGTTTCAAACTTATTTTTGATTAGTAAATTTTATTTGCTTCCGAATGAATGATTTAAATATCGACCCCTAAAATGGGATATATTGACAAAACGCTCTCAAAAATCGTGCAAAATGGCATAATCCAATAATATTTTTCGCTCTTTTGTTCTATTTTCTCCGATCCATACCTCGAAAACCAATATTGGTACGCGTTGTTTCAAACATAGTTTTGAGGAGTAAATTTTATTTTCTTTCGAAAGAATGATGGCAATATCGACCCCTAAAATGGGATATATGAGTAAAACACTCTCAAAAATCGTGCAAAATGTGCAATGACATATTTTTGCGCTCTTTTGTTCCATTTTCTCCGCTCCATATCTCGAAAACTAATATTGGTACGCGTTGTTTTCAAACATAGTTTTTGAGGAGTAAATTTTATTTTCTTTCGAAAGAATGATGGCAATATCGACCCCTAAAATGGGATATATGAGTAAAACACTCTCAAAAATCGTGCAAAATGTGCAATGACATATTTTTGCGCTCTTTTGTTCCATTTTTCTCCGCTCCATATCTCGAAAACTAATATCGGTACGCATTGTTTCAAACTTATTTTATGGAAGTAAATGTTTTTTTTCTTTCAAATGAATGATTGGAATATCGACCCCTAAAATGGGATATATGAGCAAAACACTCTCAAAAATCGTGCAAAATGCCATAATCCAATAATATTTTCGCTCTTTTATTCCATTTTCGTCGGTCCATATCTCGAAAACTAATATCGTTACGCATTGTTTCAAACTTATTTTAGAGAAGTAAATGTTATTTTCTTTCAAATGAATGATTGGAATATTGACCCCTAAAATGGGATATATGAGCAAAACACTCTCAAAAATCGTGCAAAATGGCATAATCCAATAATATTTTTCGCTCTTTTGTTCTATTTTCTCCGATCCATACCTCGAAAACCAATATCGGTACGCATTGTTTCAAACTTATTTTTGGTTATTAAATTTTATTTTCTTCCGAATGAATGATTTAAATATCCACCCCTAAAATGGGATATATGAGCAAAACACTCTCAAAAATCCTGCAAAATGGCATAATCCAATAATATTTTTCGCTCTTTTGTTCTATTTTCTCCGATCCATATCTCGAAAACCAATATCGGTACGCATTGTTTCAAACTTATTTTTAGTTAGTAAATTTTATTTGCTTCCGAATGAATGATTTAAATATCGACCCCTAAAATGGGATATATGAGCAAATCGCTCTCAAAAATCGTGCAAAATGGCATAATTAAATAATATTTTTCGCTCTTTTGTTCTATTTTCTCCGATCCATACCTCGAAAACTAATATCGGTACGCATTGCTTCAAGCTTATTTTTGATTAGTAAATTTTATTTGCTTCCGAATGAATGATTTAAATATCGACCCCTAAAATGGGATATATGAGCAAAACACTCTCAAAAATCGTGCAAAATGGCATAATCTAATAATATTAATATTATTTTTCGCTCTTTTGTTCTATTTTCTCCGATCCATACCTCGAAAACCAATATCGGTACGCATTATTTCAAACTTATTTTTGATTAGTAAATTTTATTTGCTTCCGAATGAATGATTTAAATATCGACCCCTAAAATGGGATATATGAGCAAAACACTCTCAAAAATCGTGCAAAATGGCATAATCTAATAATATTAATATTATTTTTCGCTCTTTTGTTCTATTTTCTCCGATCCATACCTCGAAAACTAATATCGGTACGCATTGTTTCAAACTTATTTTTGATTAGTAAATTTTATTTGCCTCCGAATGAATGATTTAAATATCCACCCCTAAAATGGGATATATGAGCAAAACACTCTCAAAAATCGTGCAAAATGGCATAATCCAATAATATTTTTCGCTCTTTTTGTTCTATTTTCTCCGATCCATACCTCGAAAACCAATATCGGTACGCATTGTTTCAAACTTATTTTTGATTAGTAAATTTTATTTGCTTCCGAATAAGAGATTCAAATATCGACCCCTAAAATGGGATATATTGACAAAACGCTCTCAAAAATCGTGCAAAATGGCATAATCCAATAATATTTTTCGCTCTTTTGTTCTATTTTCTCCAATCCATACCTCGAAAACTAATATCGGTATGCATTGTTTTCAAAACTTATTTTTGATTAGTAAATTTTTATTTGCTTCCGAATGAATGATTTAAATATCGACCCCTAAAATGGGATATATTGACAAAACGCTCTCAAAAATCGTGCAAAATGGCATAATCCAATAATATTTTTCGCTCTTTTGTTCTATTTTCTCCGATCCATACCCCGAAAACTAATATCGGTACGCATTATTTCAAACTTATTTTTGGTTAGTAAATTTTATTTGCTTCCGAATGAATGATTTAAATATCGACCCCTAAAATGGGATATATGAGCAAAACGCTCTCACAAATCGTGCAAAATGGCATAATCCAGTAATATTTTTCGCTCTTTTGTTCTATTTTCTCCGATCCATATCTCGAAAACCAATATCGGTACGCATTGTTTCAAACTTATTTTTAGTTAGTAAATTTTATTTGCTTCCGAATGAATGATTTAAATATCGACCCCTAAAATGGGATATATGAGCAAATCGCTCTCAAAAATCGTGCAAAATGGCATAATTAAATAATATTTTTCGCTCTTTTGTTCTATTTTCTCCGATCCATACCTCGAAAACTAATATCGGTACGCATTGCTTCAAGCTTATTTTTGATTAGTAAATTTTATTTGCTTCCGAATGAATGATTTAAATATCGACCCCTAAAATGGGATATATGAGCAAAACACTCTCAAAAATCGTGCAAAATGGCATAATCTAATAATATTAATATTATTTTTCGCTCTTTTGTTCTATTTTCTCCGATCCATACCTCGAAAACCAATATCGGTACGCATTTATTTCAAACTTATTTTTGATTAGTAAATTTTATTTGCTTCCGAATGAATGATTTTAAATATCGACCCCCTAAAATGGGATATATGAGCAAAACACTCTCAAAAATCGTGCAAAATGGCATAATCTAATAATATTAATATTATTTTTCGCTCTTTTGTTCTATTTTCTCCGATCCATACCTCGAAAACTAATATCGGTACGCATTTGTTTCAAACTTATTTTTGATTAGTAAATTTTATTTTGCCTCCGAATGAATGATTTAAATATCCACCCCTAAAATGGGATATATGAGCAAAAACACTCTCAAAAATCGTGCAAAATGGCATAATCCAATAATATTTTTCGCTCTTTTTGTTCTATTTTCTCCGATCCATACCTCGAAAACCAATATCGGTACGCATTGTTTCAAACTTATTTTTGATTAGTAAATTTTATTTGCTTCCGAATAAGAGATTCAAATATCGACCCCTAAAATGGGATATATTGACAAAACGCTCTCAAAAATCGTGCAAAATGGCATAATCCAATAATATTTTTCGCTCTTTTGTTCTATTTTCTCCGATCCATACCTCGAAAACTAATATCGGTATGCATTGTTTCAAACTTATTTTTGATTAGTAAATTTTATTTGCTTCCGAATGAATGATTTAAATATCGACCCCTAAAATGGGATATATTGACAAAACGCTCTCAAAAATCGTGCAAAATGGCATAATCCAATAATATTTTTCGCTCTTTTGTTCTATTTTTCTCCGATCCATACCCCGAAAAACTAATATCGGTACGCATTATTTCAAACTTATTTTTGGTTAGTAAATTTTATTTGCTTCCGAATGAATGATTTAAATATCGACCCCTAAAATGGGATATATGAGCAAAACGCTCTCAACAAATCGTGCAAAATGGCATAATCCAGTAATATTTTTCGCTCTTTTGTTCTATTTTCTCCGATCCATACCTCGAAAACTAATATCGGTACGCATTGTTTCAAACTTATTTTTGATTAGTAAATTTTATTTGCTTCCGAATGAATGATTTAAATATCGACCCCTAAAATGGGATATATATGAGCAAAAACGCTCTCAAAAATCGTGCAAAATGGCATAATCCAATAATATTTTTCGCTCTTTTGTTCTATTTTCTCCGATCCATACCTCGAAAACCAATATCGGTACGCATTATTTCAAACTTATTTTTGATTAGTAAATTTTATTTGCTTTCGAATGAATGATTTAAATATCGACCCCTAAAATGGGATATATGAGCAAAACGCTCTCACAAATCGTGCAAAATGGCATAATCCAGTAATATTTTTCGCTCTTTTTGTTCTATTTTCTCCGATCCCATACCTCGAAAACTAATATCGGTACGCATTGTTTCAAACTTATTTTTGATTAGTAAATTTTATTTGCTTCCGAATGAATAATTTAAATATCGACCCCTAAAATGGGATATATTGACAAAACGCTCTCAAAAATCGTGCAAAATGGCATAATCCAATAATATTTTTCGCTCTTTTGTTCTATTTTCTCCGATCCATACCTCGAAAACCAATATCGGTACGCATTATTTCAAACTTATTTTTGGTTAGTAAATTTTATTTGCTTCCGAATGAATGATTTAAATATTGACCCCTAAAATGGGATATATGAGCAAAACACTCTCAAACATCGTGCAAAATGCGCAATGACATATTTTTGCGCTCTTTTGTTCCATTTTCTCCGCTCCATATCTCGAAAACTAATATCGGTACGCATTGCTTCAAACTTATTTTTGAGGATCAAATTTTATTTTCTTTCGAATGAATGATGGCAATACCGACCCTTAAAATGGGATATATGAGCAAAACACTCTCAAAAAATCGTGCAAAATGCAATAATCCAATAATAGTTTCGCTCTTTTATTCCGTTTTCGTCGGTCCATATCTCGAAAACTAATATCGTTACGCATTCCAAAGTTATATTTGATAAGTAAATAATTTTTTCTTTCAAATGAATGAGGGAAATATTGACCCCTAAATTGAGATATATAAGTAAAACACTCTAAAAATCGTGCAAAATCCAATAATATTTTCGCTCTTTTATTCCATTTTCCTCGGTGCATATCTCGAAAACTAATATCGGTACGCATTGTTCCAAAGTTGTATTTTAGGAGTAAATGATGTTTTCTTCCAAATGAATGATAAAAATATCGACCCCTAAAATGGGATATATGAGCAAAACATTCTCAAAAATAGTGCAGAATACCATATTCCAAATATATTTTCGTTCTTTTTTTCCATTTTTCTCCGCTCACAATCTCGAAAAACTAATGTCGGTAAGCATTGTTTTAACCTTATTCCTGAGAAATAAATTTTCTTTTCTTTCAAATGAATTATTTGAATATTGACCTCTAAAACGGGATATATGTGCAAAAAAATTGAAAATCGGAGCAAAAAATGAGACAATGCTATGATTTTCCGCTCTTTCTTTCCTTTTTCGCTTTTGTTTCATTTCACTTGCATGATATTTCAAAAACTAATATCTGTAAGCCCTTTCTTTGAACAAATTTTTGGAAAAACTAAATTTGTTTCTCTTTCAACTGGAATTATCCAACACCTCCACCCCTAAAATATGATACACGAGCGAAATACTATTAAAATCCGTAAATTTTGCTGTGTTACTTTGTTCAAAATGCAACAGGGAGTTTACGTTGTATAGAATCAGTGATAAATATTGTCCTCGTATTGCTTTTTTTCCATTTGTTTGAATGAATAAATTCAAGACAGTAAATTGTGCCTCAATAACACTTTCATTATTCTTCTCTGGTTTTCGCGGCAATTGTCAAGTTTACCTTTTCGTTTTTTGAAGGGGAACACTGCTACACCGACCGTAAAATTTATTTCGTTGGAATTTCGCTAACTTCACGCGGGTTTGAAATTCTTTCCCGACTTGAACTAAAAGGCTTGTTTCTGCGGGTCATTTATCCTATAGGATAAATCAACCATCACCGATCTTTCACAGTTTTATGCAAGAAGCTTTTTTCCATTATCTAAACTTTGGAAGTCCCTGCCTTCTTGTTGCTTTCCTGATCGTGTTGATCTACAAGGCTTTAAAACTCTCGTTAATACTGAATAGACATCTGTCAGGGATTGGTGTTCCTTAGTTCTTATTCCTGCATTTCATGTAAGTTAGCTCTTTGCACTTTAGTGGCTTCAAGAGAATTTTAAAGTTTGATTTTTCACCTGTGGCCTTGCTCGGCCTATGTGCTATTTTTTGAGCATGAATTGACCCATAGAAAACATATAGAACCCATGGAATTGACTGGCCTCCCCTAGTCCGGTACTGTGTATCTGTCTGAATCATAAGCTCAGAGCTGGTAGCGGAACTAGTACCGGTACGGTACTGGGTACAATGTATATGTTGAATGCTTTCAGCTTTGGTGGCATTACGTGAGACGTTTACAGTAAGATGGTATTCACATTTTAAGTTTGTATAAATTTGGGGGTCTATACCAGATGACTATACACTGTACAGTGCTGAGTATATGTTGTTAAAATTATGGACCTCTTTGTATGAGGCATTATTACGTTACGCTGTACTGTATACCGGTACTGGTAACTGTATTTTCATTTGATTATATTTTTATTCACGGTGTTACGTGCCCGTATTAATGTTTTTTCCACATTCTGCATTGTGAAACCCATAAAAAATTGGTAACTTACATAGG
>OZ023140.1:8306469-8342097 GCA_963675895.2 Styela plicata
CATATTTATCATGTCAGACGAAACGTTAAAGAAATAAATTCGTGTAAGTGTGAAGCAAGACTTCTCTATTTCCACCCAAATTTGCAAATTTTATGTTTCCTCCCTTCCCGCCGATTACTGTGCATATTTTCCCGCCCATGTGTTGGTGTATGAAAAAGCTCTTGAAATTTCCGCCACTTTGTGCACATTTTGTATCCTTCTCGCCGATTGGTGTGCAAATTTTCCCGCCTATGCGTTGATTTATACAGAAGCTCTCGCACTTCCCGCCACTTTGTGCCCTTCCAGCCCTTCAATATTGCACCCCCTTCCCAGTTTCACCGATTAGTGTACATATTATCCCGTCCATGTGTTGATGTATACAACAACTCGCACTTCCCGGCACCTTGTGTCCTCCCCGCCCTTTAATATCGCACTCCTTTCCCGGTTTCAATCGTTTTTTTGTTTTGTTTTTCGCCTTCCCGCCGATTAGTGTTCATATTATCCCGTTTATGTATTCAGTATTGATGTATACAGAAGCTTTCGCACTTCATGCCACTTTGTGTCCCTTTCCCAACCTGCGATTGGTGAAGCATTCCAGTTAAGATCGACAAATCTTGCTTAAAAGGCAGATAGGTCTTAATCCGTTGATACAGAACACAAGGGTCGCCATCGTGAACCTAGCGAAATTCTGGCGAAATAAATTTCAATATTTTGATAGCAGTGTTCCCCTTAAAAAAATGGACAATTGCCGCGAAAATGCAATTTCGCTCATTAATCAATTACTGAAAGAGAACAAAATTTATTTTCAAAAATATTTTTATAATAAGATGCAACGTTAATAGCTTTCGAGATGGCGAGCAAAAAAGTAACACAAAAGGAAGAAAATACGAATGGATTTTGACATTTCTTCACTATTTTTGAGGGTTTGTTGATAGATCCCATTTTAGGGGCGGGGTTCAGAGTATTTTAAAAGAAAGATTATGAAATATACTTTTCAAAAATTTGTTTTAAAAAAGGGATAACGATATTGGTTTTCGAAATATCAAGCAAAGAAAGTGAAACCAAGGAGCAAAAAAACGAATAAATTATGGCATTTTGCACGATTTTTGAGAGTGTTTTGCTCATATATCCCATTTTAGGGGTCGATATTTAAATCATTCATTCGGAAGCAAATAAAATTTACTAACCAAAAATAAGTTTGAAACAATGCGTACCGATATTGGTTTTATAGGTATGGATCGGAGAAAATAGAACAAAAGAGCGAAAAATATTATTGGATTATGCCATTTTGCGCGATTTTTGAGAGTGTTTTGCTCATATATCCCATTTTAGGGGTCGATATTTAAATCATTCATTCGGAGACAAATAAAATTTACTAACCAAAAATAAGTTTGAAACAATGCGTACCGATATTGGTTTTCGAGGTATGGATCGGAGAAAATAGAACAAAAGAGCGAAAAATATTATTGGATTATGCCTTTTTGCACGATTTTTGAGAGTGTTTTGCTCATATATCCCATTTTAGGGGTCGATATTTAAATCATTCATTCGGAAGCAAATAAAATTTACTAACCAAAGATAAGTTTGAAACAATGCGTACCGATATTGGTTTTCGAGGTATGGATCGGAGAAAATAGAACAAAAGAGCGAAAAATATTATTGGATTATGCCATTTTGCACGATTTTTGAGAGTGTTTTCCTCATATATCCTATTTTAGGGGTCAATATTTGAATCATTCATTCGGAAGCAAATAAAATTTACTAACCAAAAATAATTTTGAAACAATGCGTACCGATATTGGTTTTCGAGGTATGGATCGGAGAAAATAGAACAAAAAAACGAAAAATATTATTGGATTATGCCATTTTGCACGATTTTTGAGAATGTTTTGCTCATATATCCCATTTTAGGGGTCGATATTTAAATCATTCATTCGGAAGAAAATAAAATTTACTAACCAAAGATAAGTTTGAAACAATGCGTACCGATATTGGTTTTCGAGGTATGGGTCGGAGAAAATAGAACAAAAGAGCGAAAAATATTATTCGATTATGCCATTTTGCACGATTTTTGAGAGTGTTTTGCTCATATATCCCATTTTAGGGGTCAATATTTGAATCATTCATTCGGAAGCAAATAAAATTTACTAACCAAAAATAAGTTTGAAACAATGCGTACCGATATTGGTTTTCGAGGTATGGGTCGGAGAAAATAGAACAAAAGAGCGAAAAATATTATTGGATTATGCCATTTTGCACGATTTTTGAGAGTGTTTTGCTCATATATCCCATTTTAGGGGTCAATATTTGAATCATTCATTCGGAAGCAAATAAAATTTACTAACCAAAGATAAGTTTGAAACAATGCGTACCGATATTGGTTTTCGAGGTATGGATCGGAGAAAATAGAACAAAAGAGCGAAAAATATTATTGGATTATGCCATTTTGCACGATTTTTGAGAGTGTTTTGCTCATATATCCCATTTTAGGGGTCGATATTTAAATCATTCATTCGGAAGAAAATAAAATTTACTAACCAAAGATAAGTTTGAAACAATGCGTACCGATATTGGTTTTCGAGGTATGGGTCGGAGAAAATAGAACAAAAGAGCGAAAAATATTATTCGATTATGCCATTTTGCACGATTTTTGAGAGTGTTTTGCTCATATATCCCATTTTAGGGGTCAATATTTGAATCATTCATTCGGAAGCAAATAAAATTTACTAACCAAAAATAAGTTTGAAACAATGCGTACCGATATTGGTTTTCGAGGTATGGGTCGGAGAAAATAGAACAAAAGAGCGAAAAATATTATTGGATTATGCCATTTTGCACGATTTTTGAGAGTGTTTTGCTCATATATCCTATTTTAGGGGTCAATATTTGAATCATTCATTCGGAAGCAAATAAAATTTACTAACCAAAAATAAGTTTGAAATAATGCGTACCGATATTGGTTTTCGAGGTATGGATCGGAGAAAATAGAACAAAAAAACGAAAAATATTATTGGATTATGCCATTTTGCATGATTTTTGAGAGCGTTTTGTCAATATATCCCATTTTAGGGGTCGATATTTAAATCATTCATTCGGAAGCAAATAAAATTTACTAACCAAAAATAAGTTTGAAATAATGCGTACCGATATTGGTTTTCGAGGTATGGATCGGAGAAAATAGAACAAAAGAGCGAAAAATATTATTGGATTATGCCATTTTGCACGATTTTTGAAAGCGTTTTGTCAATATATCCCATTTTAGGGGTCGATATTTAAATCGTTCATTCGGAAGCAAATAAAATTTACTAACCAAAAATAAGTTTGAAACAATGCGTACCGATATTGGTTTTCGAGGTATGGATCGGAGAAAATAGAACAAAAGAGCGAAAAATATTATTGGATTATGCCATTTTGCACGATTTTTGAGAGTGTTTTGCTCATATATCCCATTTTAGGGGTCAATATTTGAATCATTCATTCGGAAGCAAATAAAATTTACTAACCAAAAATAAGTTTGAAAACAATGCGTACCGATATTGGTTTTCGAGGTATGGGTCGGAGAAAATAGAACAAAGGAGCGAAAAATATTATTCGATTATGCCATTTTGCACGATTTTTGAGAGTGTTTTGCTCATATATCCCATTTTAGGGGTCGATATTTAAATCATTCATTCGGAAGCAAATAAAATTTACTAACCAAAAATAAGTTTGAAACAATGCGTACCGATATTGGTTTTCGAGGTATCGATCGGAGAAAATAGAACAATAGAACGAAAAATATTATTGGATTATGCCATTTTGCACGATTTTTGAGAGTGTTTTGCTCATATATCCCATTTTAGGGGTCGATATTTAAATCATTCATTCGGAAGCAAATAAAATTTACTAGCCAAAAATAAGTTTGAAACAATGCGTACCGATATTGGTTTTCGAGGTATGGATCGGAGAAAATAGAACAAAAGAGCGAAAAATATTATTCGATTATGCCATTTTGCACGATTTTTGAGAGTGTTTTGCTCATATATCCCATTTTAGGGGTCAATATTTGAATCATTCATTCGGAAGCAAATAAAATTTACTAACCAAAAATAAGTTTGAAACAATGCGTACCGATATTGGTTTTCGAGGTATGGATCGGAGAAAATAGAACAAAAGAGCGAAAAATATTATTGGATTATGCCATTTTGCACGATTTTTGAGAGTGTTTTGCTCATATATCCCATTTTAGGGGTCAATATTTGAATCATTCATTCGGAAGCAAATAAAATTTACTAACCAAAAATAAGTTTGAAACAATGCGTACCGATATTGGTTTTCGAGATATGGGTCGGAGAAAATAGAACAAAAGAGCGAAAAATATTATTGGATTATGCCATTTTGCACGATTTTTGAGAGCGTTTTGTCAATATATCCCATTTTAGGGGTCGATATTTAAATCATTCATTCGGAAGCAAATAAAATTTACTAACCAAAAATAAGTTTGAAATAATGCGTACCGATATTGGTTTTCGAGGTATGGATCGGAGAAAATAGAACAAAAGAGCGAAAAATATTATTGGATTATGCCATTTTGCACGATTTTTGAAAGCGTTTTGTCAATATATCCCATTTTAGGGGTCGATATTTAAATCGTTCATTCGGAAGCAAATAAAATTTACTAACCAAAAATAAGTTTGAAACAATGCGTACCGATATTGGTTTTCGAGGTATGGATCGGAGAAAATAGAACAAAAGAGCGAAAAATATTATTGGATTATGCCATTTTGCACGATTTTTGAGAGTGTTTTGCTCATATATCCCATTTTAGGGGTCAATATTTGAATCATTCATTCGGAAGCAAATAAAATTTACTAACCAAAAATAAGTTTGAAACAATGCGTACCGATATTGGTTTTCGAGGTATGGGTCGGAGAAAATAGAACAAAAGAGCGAAAAATATTATTCGATTATGCCATTTTGCACGATTTTTGAGAGTGTTTTGCTCATATATCCCATTTTAGGGGTCGATATTTAAATCATTCATTCGGAAGCAAATAAAATTTACTAACCAAAAATAAGTTTGAAACAATGCGTACCGATATTGGTTTTCGAGGTATCGATCGGAGAAAATAGAACAATAGAACGAAAAATATTATTGGATTATGCCATTTTGCACGATTTTTGAGAGTGTTTTGCTCATATATCCCATTTTAGGGGTCGATATTTAAATCATTCATTCGGAAGCAAATAAAATTTACTAGCCAAAAATAAGTTTGAAACAATGCGTACCGATATTGGTTTTCGAGGTATGGATCGGAGAAAAATAGAACAAAAGAGCGAAAAAATATTATTCGATTATGCCATTTTGCACGATTTTTGAGAGTGTTTTGCTCATATATCCCATTTTAGGGGTCAATATTTGAATCATTCATTCGGAAGCAAATAAAATTTACTAACCAAAAATAAGTTTGAAACAATGCGTACCGATATTGGTTTTCGAGGTATGGATCGGAGAAAATAGAACAAAAGAGCGAAAAATATTATTCGATTATGCCATTTTGCACGATTTTTGAGAGTGTTTTGCTCATATATCCCATTTTAGGGGTCAATATTTGAATCATTCATTCGGAAGCAAATAAAATTTACTAACCAAAAATAAGTTTGAAATAATGCGTACCGATATTGGTTTTCGAGGTATGGGTCGGAGAAAATAGAACAAAAGAGCGAAAAATATTATTGGATTATGCCATTTTGCACGATTTTTGAGAGTGTTTTGCTCATATATCCCATTTTAGGGGTCAATATTTGAATCATTCATTCGGAAGCAAATAAAATTTACTAACCAAAAATAAGTTTGAAATAATGCGTACCGATATTGGTTTTCGAGGTATGGGTCGGAGAAAATAGAACAAAAGAGCGAAAAATATTATTGGATTATGCCATTTTGCACGATTTTTGAGAGTGTTTTGTCAATATATCCTATTTTAGGGGTCAATATTTGAATCATTCATTCGGAAGCAAATAAAATTTACTAACCAAAAATAAGTTTGAAATAATGCGTACCGATATTGGTTTTCGAGGTATGGATCGGAGAAAATAGAACAAAAAAACGAAAAATATTATTGGATTATGCCATTTTGCACGATTTTTGAGAGCGTTTTGTCAATATATCCCATTTTAGGAGTCGATATTTAAATCATTCATTCGGAAGCAAATAAAATTTACTAACCAAAAATAAGTTTGAAACAATGCGTACCGATATTGGTTTTCGAGGTATGGATCGGAGAAAATAGAACAAAAGAGCGAAAAATATTATTGGATTATGCCATTTTGCACGATTTTTGAAAGCGTTTTGTCAATATATCCCATTTTAGGGGTCGATATTTAAATCGTTCATTCGGAAGCAAATAAAATTTACTAACCAAAAATAAGTTTGAAACAATGCGTACCGATATTGGTTTTCGAGGTATGGATCGGAGAAAATAGAACAAAAGAGCGAAAAATATTATTCGATTATGCCATTTTGCACGATTTTTGAGAGTGTTTTGCTCATATATCCCATTTTAGGGGTCGATATTTAAATCATTCATTCGGAAGCAAATAAAATTTACTAACCAAAAATAAGTTTGAAACAATGCGTACCGATATTAGTTTTCGGGGTATGGATTGGGGAAAATAGAACAAAGAGCGAAAAATATTATTGAATTAACTCAGTCTAGTGAAGCACGTTGTGTAGGACCTAATACTGGCAGACCGTTAGTGAAGCATACATAACCAAAAGGCCATGATAACTTTTATTTTGCCTCCGCATTCTTGCCCAACATTCCATACTTTCGTACACAATTAAGACAGTTGTGTTTATTCTTATATTGGCAAGGCATTAACAATAAAGTAACACCGACACATCAGTGCAAAAAATACAATTTTGAATTATATAATGTGATTTTTATCCCATTATCATTGGTAGTAAATTTTGAATTTGAAACCTTTGAAATCTATATACAAGAAATATACAGAATAAAAGAAAATACGACATAATAGATTACAATGAAAAATTGTCACAGAAAAATATGAAATAATTTTTTATTCAAATTAGTAAACAAGTACAAAACGTATTTTAATTTGAAATAATGTGAGCCACGCACTCAATTAACAGCAAATTCAGATGAGTTAAATATATATGGAGAATAGCATTTTAAATGACAATTGTGGTATATGCGATAAATAATACAATGGTGGCTATAAGAGAAAATCGCAAAGCACAAGCAGCACACTGTAACCGTAAGTAGGAAAGAAAGATGTCAAATTAGCGGGAATAAAACAACGCCATACGTGATCGAAAACTTTGTTTTGCCAAGCATTAGTCAATCGTGACTCATACCTCATGTTGTAAAAGTGTGGCAAAGATATTTTGGTGGAACTAATTCGAATAGAAAGTACTTAATTCGCGAAGAAGAATATATTTTTATAGCCAATATTTGGTAAAAATTAGTAAAAGTAAGTAAAAAAAAAACGTATTGCGCATTGGCTGGCGTGATCACTTGAAAATATTTTTACACTTTTACTTGAAAGATGTACCAACAAAAAATGAATTTTGACATACAGATTTGTTAAAAACATGGGGAAATGTTTTCTCATAGTGTTACAAAATTTAGGGATAAATGCAAATCAGCTCATTTAGTTGACACGGTGATGGATGACAATGTACACTTGTCAATAACTAAAGCGATGCGTAAACAATACATCGATGTAGAATTGCATTACATAAGTTAAAAACCCCCATAAACTTAAAATCCTATATCAGAAAAAAATAATAATTTGTCAGATTAAAGCAACAACAATGGCAATTTACAATACAACAATGCAAATCAGAAAAATAAACACCATGTAATCTTTGCTTTGTTTCATCAAATTATAAAAAACAAAATATACTGTAATTATTAATAATAAATTATGTCTAGACTAACTGCGATTTAACCTTAAAGTTTAATGAACACAAACAAATGCTGACTTAAACAAAAAATATACACAAAATGCGGTAAATGAAAAATCTAATTGCCCGAACAGAACCAATGTTTACAAGATTGGATTAATTTCCTTTCAATTTTATAGACCGACGCCAATTTTATTTTTGAGTGGAATAAAATTTTAGGACAGCTACACTTAAAACTAATTCAAAACATTAAAATAACGAGCGCCCAAAGCGCGCCAGCAATTTACACATTTGAAGTTGAGGCAATAGGTCCATATCCTCCACACACCACATTCGCCAGTATTAACCGGGATTATGGAAAATGTTTTTTGAAATGTCATGATAATTGGTATTATTCGTTTTTAACATAACGAATATAATAAGAGCTTCACTGAACAATACCATATCAATATATTTCTTCACACTAAATATATTTGACACGAATGCCGAACCTAACTCGGCGTCATTCTTAATCACGTTTGGATCATGTATGGGAATCGTTGCACTAGCATGGGCTGGCTTGTTGGATATGTAGCCTTGTAAGCAAAATTTCTTCAAAAGATGAGCCCGTAAATTATACAGCATGTCTTCATCAATATTATAAAAAAAGAAATTAGGGCGACTGTCGAGTTTCTTCAGTTTAATATGAGCCTTTTTCAAGAAAAGGGAATGGCGATAACCGTGGTCCAAACTAGATGCTGTTTCGAAACTTGAATTGGCTAAAGTCACCAAGCGTTCATCAATCTCATGAAGTGTTTCGACGTTACGTTTCTCCCAAGAAACATCCCTTTTTATACTGGAAGTCTTCTTTTTTGTTTTCTTGTCGTTAATCTGGAGCTGAAGTACGTTATTGTTTCGGGAGGTAATTGGAAGTTTTTCGCTATCGTGCAGAGTTGTTTCATGTAAAAGTGTTTTTTCTGTGTGCTGAGAAAAATCACGAGCCTTGTAAAAAAATAAGTATCCATTCTTTGAAATATCTTCCGACGCCGAAGGTTTTGTGACATTAGTCACATTGCTGTCATCGCATTTGACGAGAATTGAATCTTGTACATTGTACGTTATATAGTGACCAGATTGGTTTGTCGGGGCCTCTTTTCGAACAATAATGCTTATCAGGTCAAATTTCTTGGGTCTATCAAGACCAACAGCATGTAAGTTCAATTCCCAACTTGGTAAAATTTCTTTGTGTGAAAGGATATCGCTTTCAGACGTTCTTTTTATCCATATTATGAGGAGATCGGGGAGGTTCAAGAATGAATTTTCATAATTTAGGCAGTTCTCTCTATCACATGACGTGCAGTTAAGACCTGATGCGTGATTCCCATTATATTTAATGTATTTAGACAAATCTGAATAGTTCGGAATTTCATTGAATATGGGTATTAAAAGCATGTTGGCTGTACTACTATGAACATGTTTATATTCAATGCAATTGGTACAGAAATATTTTTCACAAAGTGTAACCTCGTTGTGAATCCCACAATGGTCAAACATGAACAAAATGTTGGACTTTTCTAAATATTCTTGTGCATCGTATTGGACACCGAGCTCCCAGTCAATTTCCCTACAAACTGACGCCACCGTACTTTCCAAAATTTCAGGCGTAATCGTGTGCATTGCTGATAATGATCGGAATATCATTTTTATTCGTCCAAAGTTTTCAGATGACAAACTATCTTCAGAAAAGCCCACTTTGTACTTCAATATACATTGATGCAAAGCTTGAATCACGCTGCTGAACCAACAAATATTGGCAATATTTTGCAAACCTTGGAACACATAACCGCGAAATATTTCCATAAATAGGTTTTTCAATTCGATATCAGTTTGCCGACTCCAGCAGTAAAAAGCGAATACCATCCAGTTTCGATATTCTTCCAGGGTGTACGTGCAACAAATTTTAGTATGCTTTGAGCAAAGAGTATCTATGGCCAGACATACGCATATGCCACAGCTGTTATTTGTAGTTTGCTCAATGATGCATTTTTGAGAGAATGTAATATTTGTTACACCAGCAAGTTTTTTTAGAAACGGAATAAAATACGTTTTAATTCTGGCTATCAATGCGTGGTTGTTTCCTTTCGCGGAATCAAATAATGTAAGTGTTTTTGTTTCATTGCACATATGTAAAAACATAAAATGACCAGAAAGATAAATTGGATAGAATGTGTCTGGTCTCAATAAACTGGGAAAATTTGGATGACATAATTCTTTTCTTGAAGAAGTAAAATTCCTCTTATTTCCGCCATTCAAAATGAAATGCGTAAACAGGTAGTCGCAGCATCCAACTGGATACGAACCCACCCGTTCATTGCAATGAAATACCGCAAACTCGATGTATGCATCTACGATCCTTCCCGTCACCCATCCTGGTGCTTGTTGCCCACTGAGGTGCTCGTGCGCGCGTGAGAGACTTTCATTTAACGGGTTGGGGCACAATGTAAGTAGGTCGACGAAACTCAAAATTTTGTCATTCCGTAGTACCAGTGCTGGTTTTGTGACATCGTTCAATGATGGATATAATGAATACCATACTTCAAATGAGAAGGTTTTCATTTTTTGTAATGGGACAAATATTTGCTGGTGGATTGCGGAAGAAGAGTTTACCATGTTTGTCACATACATGTTTGAGTCAACTATTGATTTGCAATAATTTTTGTCACTTTTCTCGAACTTTTCTTTATCTGGAGAATCGGAAACCTCTCTTAAGTCAACAACGGAGTCTTGTCCCTTTCTAATGGCATGATTTTGGCCTGTGGCGTCTCTATCAAATTTTATTTTCTTTGCAGCAGCACCAGTGGAATAGAACCCTTTTCCTGAACTCTTCCTCTTTTTATATCGGGACTTTACATGCGGACTGTATTGTTCTTTTTTCCTGTCCCGTTTGAATGATTTTTTTGGTTCGTCATCACCTTTGTGTAGTAAGGAATCGGAAAATTGTTTTTGTGTAATTTTAAGCTCTTTTTGGTATTTCTTCACGAAGGCGTATAAGTTCGAAAATCTCATACCTTTAAAATATACACCTTTTAATTGTCCAAAATGCTGCTCAATAATTCCTTGTGTCATATTGTCCGTATATACGGTTTGTAAATCTATCTGATTAAGTCCTGAAAATTGCTCAGAAAATATCTGATAGGTCTTAATATTTGAGGCTTCATTATCGTGTCGGGATAAGTCTCCAATCATGAGCTGAGAAGTTGACGCTATTCGACTTAGAATAACTTTCAAAAAAATCAAAAAGAATTTTTTGGAATAATATTTGTTTTTTTCAGAATATTCTAAATCACATTGGTGTTTTTTATAGGTAGTGGACTGACAAAATCTTTTGTACATATCGTTGTACCGTATGTAAAAAGGAGACTTTGTTTCATTCAAATCGTCTGTAGTAATGTGATCGTCTGCGTCGGCTTGCGTTGTGTTTTCTTCATTCAAATTTTTTGTCAATATATCTTTTGTATTGCCAGAAATTTGGGATAAAAAATCAAATTTATTCTTCACGTAGGTCGAACTGAAGAGGCAATTAGTCAAAACAATAATACTGTGTACAACATCGTCCAGCTCTTGTAAGGTGCGACTAGCAAAACAACGATATACCCAATGCATCGCCGTTACTTTATATTTTTTCATGTAATATTTGCTGCACATGAGCATGGCAGCATGCATCGAATGGCTCAGGCAGTTGTGAACAATGGTTTTGTATGAATCTTCCACAGTTGCTAATCCTGTTACAATACGATAGCAGCGGTTGTAATAATTTAATCTTGTTTCGCTACAAAATGCCTTTAATGTTGCAATCCACATAGCCATGGAGCCATCAATCATTAGCATGCGGGGTTTTTGTGAACAATTCACATATCGAAGACAATCGGACAAAAAACGCTCCAGGAAATGTCCTATATTAAGGGCGTCGTGAGCGTTAGTGACAAAAGTGGCTACTGGTAACGCCAAATTACCTTTATGAGGATTTCTCACCAGAAGTGTGTATATTTGGAAGTCTTTCACTCCCGCTTTCCTTTTTATGACACTTCCCGTGGCGTCAAAATAAACAATGTCATTTTCGCAAATTGATTTGTATGCAAGCAACTGTTTGTTGGTATAGAGGATTACCGAAGGAGGATGAACTCTACATCGTCTGACGAATTTATGTCGTTTTTTGGTTAACTTTGCCAGTTTTTCAAACCAGTTTACGCCACTTTTTTTCTGATGACTTTTTATTTTACGCAAAGTTTCTTTCCTTGGCACATGTGTATAGGAGCCATGATATCTCTCTCCTTCCGTCATTTTATTGTGAAGATTTCTTTGAACTTGGGTAGCTGTATTGTGAACTAATTTTTTTCTTAATATGAGACGTTGACTGCCTCGTACTGGGCGCCGTTTGATACAATGAGATCGATGCCGACGCGTGCCATTTACATGAACGATACAGCTAACGTAGTTATGTTTAGAAAATATGCTTATCTTTCCTTCAATTTGACATTTACAGCAATTTTTATGACTGCAATATATGCTAACAGATCCTTCGTAATGAAGACCAGCTTTCGATTTTCTGTCTACCCGACCTTTACTTTTGCATAGGTAGTGTGAAGATATACATGGAACACATTCGCTATAAATTGTTCTGAACTTTTTCAGTAATGTGTTAACGTATTCATCATTTCCAAATTTATGATCAGCGCGATGCTTAATTATGCTTTTCCATTTCGCCAACGATAATTTGAAAGAACCTCTAACTTGTATAAAATCAGACCTTCGAACTGACCTTATAAAACTTTTCCCGTATCCTCCAATCCGTAAAATATTTTTGCGTGACGGCCATTGCTTTTTGTAAGCAGATCCCGAAACTGACGATGATGATGACGGCGTATAATTTTCTAAAACTTGTTTATTTGATGTTCTCGATGAAATTGCCGCACCTCTGTACGATAAGTGTTCAATAGATGACGAATTCGAAGAAGTAAATATATTTCTCTTATTGTACTCAGTCTGCATTTTAGAAATATGTTCACTCGATGAGGTATCCGATGATACGACCAACTTCCGATTTACGTTCCTATGATGATCATTTGATGATTCGGAAACGGTATCTATTTTGCCTTCGGAAGTCCCTTTGCCATATTCGACAAAACTTTGTGCGGATGGTGTTAGCGTGGCAGTTGTTTGACACGGAAGTAGGATGCCTTGTTGTGGTACTTCCGTTGACCTCGCGGCCACAACACCAGCGATTCCACCGTACGGTTGAATGTCACCATGAAAAAATATATTTGCAGTAGTTCCTTCGCATATAAACATACATGTTTTCCATCCTTGCTCCGATGAAGGTACTCTGTCGTCATTACTAAAAATACATTTTGGGTGGAACCATTTTTTGCAGTTTAGACATTCAATCATGAGTTCTCCATCATATGGTTTCTTGCATATGCAATAGGTTGACGAGGATTCAGAATCGCTTGAATGTAGCTCTTCAGTATTCTGCGAAGAAACTGTCAAAAATTTGTTTTTCTTCTGTTCAATCAAAGTCATGTGGTCCGTGGTTAAAGTCTTTGGTGTTACACGTTTTGCTTTAGCTATGACACTAATGAAGTTTCCAGTTAAATGATTGGAACTGTGATAAAATAACTTTACCGTACTGCCATAACACACAAATATTTTTTTGGCCCATTCACTTTGTTGGATCGGTAACCTGTCAGTGGTACCAAATAGGCATTTGGGATGAAACCATTTTGAGCAATCTTGACATTCAATCATGAAATCAGCTTTCACAGTTTCATTACAGACGCAATGTTTTTCATTTGATGAATCTTTATCTGTTTGAAAAATGATTTCATTTTGTACAGCTTCAGTTTGTTCATCTGCCACAACATCCAGAAGTCCGCTAAAAGTATCATTAGAGCAGTGAAAAAATATAGTTATAACAGCTCCTTGGCATACGAAGACGCTGTTGTTCCATTTCTCTGGGGATCGTATTAGACTATCTTCATCGAGAAATATTTTTAATGGGTTAAACAAAAATTTGCAGGTTTGACATTCAATCAAATTTTTAATGTCAAGATTGTTGTCGGATAAATTTTCCGCTATGCTTTCCGACAAGTACTCCTCACCCAAGCTCACAGCTTCTTCGGTGGTTTGCACTGATATGGATGCTTTCCTTTGAAATGCTTCAATATAATTTTTTGAGACTGGTCTATGCTTTTTGTGAAGTATCTCCACAACATCTTTCCTCGTGGGCTTGCTTTTGCGAATTTGGTTTTTGTTCCTAATACTGTCTCCGATCTGCTGTTGGTGATTATTGAGAAAAGCTTGTAAAAGATGTTGTCGGGATCTTTTCGCTCTCTTAGACCAACATTTATGATTTCTGAGGAAGTTTTCTTGGTGTAACCCAAAACGAAGATCTTGTATGTTGTTAGCATGTAAATATTGAACTATATTATCAACTATTTTGCAATCTTTCGGTTTTTGAAGAAAATATTTCATAGCCTTTAAAAACAATTATGTATTTTTAATAAAGCAATATTTAGCTGAGCGTGGTATTGAAGTATTGAACATACACTGGTCATATCATATACGTTAGTCATGCATTATCATTATTTATTGCCTATCGAACAACAGGAGGCTCAGGAATATCTATACAATGTGACCTTATTGCGTACGTAGGATGTGATTGACATTTTTTGCCAATGTTTATTGAGTTGTTCAGATTAGTTGTGACCTAGTTTTTATGTAAACTAGGTAAAATAAAACGAATTTATCAGGGAACTAGGGAACTCTTTTCACTTTCAAAACTAGGTATTACCTAGATTAAATATCAGGTAAACTAGGTGGTTGTCGTTTTGCTGCATTTAAGACACCTTTAATTGCAAATCGTCCATTTCAAAATATATTCTCAATGAATATATGATTTACCTAGTTTTTCTTACTAAGTATCTAGTTTTGAACTTTTTAACGTACCTAGATAAAAATTGGGTAAATTCACCTATTGTGCCAAAAACTCATTGTCAGAAGTTGAATATCCTAGGTGAAAGTACTTTGGAAATAAATTCGGTAAACTAGGTAAAGTCGGGACTTTTACCTAAAGTTGCCAACGCTAGTTAAGATGCCTTACATATAAATTTTTCACATTAGCCACTTGATCACAGTCGATTTTATATAGAAAAAAACTTTATTCGCTATGTTCGGCAATTCATGGGCGATCAATTCCTGTGCTGTTATCGATTATATGCCTTTAACATCGCCAAATGAAAAGAAGGAAAATAAATATTCATTAATCATACATTTGAAAGTTTATTATCCCAAAGTTTTACAAGCGTGTATATAGACTGCCAGGTAAAAGATATTTTCTATCTAATCCTAATTCTTACTTGGTGACCGAATATACCGCTTGGAATAACATTCAATAGATTGATTGACTCTTGGCTCTCGCAGCGCAAGTGATTCATTTCATCATCACTGGCCAAAGTAGAAGCAATTAATAGACCCGAACACTTTAAAATGTATTGAAAAAGAAGTTGATAGCGACATAATTTCACAATGAACTTTACAATTGACAATGGTTCAAATCGATTCCATATTCTAGAACCAAAATCTTAGGGTTAATTATATCCACGTTCAAAAGCACAAACGCACGCAACGTTACCTCTAGGGTTCATGCCGCACATAGTGTTTTAGGCTCATGCGATTTTTGTGCCTGACGTTTTACATAAGGATGTATATTTCCCACTGTTTTATGCACCTATAAAACGCAGGCTAAGCTAGTGTGCGGTGTACGGCCTTTAATATATTTATTATTGATCAATTAATTATTATATTCATTTTGAATTCGATTGCGGGTAAAAGGAAGTGATGAAGTGGTAGATGGATTTACCACCGCCCAGGGTGGATAACACTCTCTGCACTTTTCATGGTGTTGGGATGTTCTCAGTTTAGAGTGCAGTTGCTGATCCAACATCTTTCAGTAGCTCTTTGTTATCAAGTGGCCTTTTGTTGGTTCCTTTTAGGCACTTTTGCTCAGAGCGAATTTCAATAAAAGGAATGAAATACAAGGAAATTGTGTAAAAAAATATTACCAAAATATTTTAACATTGTAATCTATCCGAGGTAAATTTGATTTAACGAGGTACATCACAAACTGAACCACCATAAGCGGTTGTACTCTGAGTTAACAAAAAATCATAGGTTCTACCTCAGGTTGAAATTGATTTCTAGGTTTATTTTCTGGTTTCGCCTGTCCTCATCTCTCAATTTCATATCTTTGCATCCTGAAAGCTTATATGTCCGGCTGGCTCAATGACATATCAGAAAAAGAATAATGCAACAAACAGATCGTCGAGAAGCAACCTCGGAAAATATCTAAAAACTTACACTCAAACACATGATATTAAAAATATTGTTGCAAACTTATTTCATTATTAACGCGCCCCACATGAGAAATAGCAATATGCCGATCTTGACCTAGACTACACTTGTAGATGTTACGGACTGTTTGTTATTGTTAATTTTGTTTACTATGCGAAGTCCATTCATGAGCTACAGCGTGTGTGACGTCATATTGTTGTTCGCTTCTTTGGAAATGACAATGAAATCAACGAACGCTGTAATTGCCAAACTCAAGATACGAAGTTGATCTTATAGAAAAATACACAACCAATTTTTTTCGGGGACGTCGATTTTGTCAAATGCAAAATTTCGATACCTCGAATAACACAAAAAGATATGAAACGAAAACGATATTGTTACAGAGCGATAAAAGAAATTAACCAAGAATAACATTTAATGCTCGAGTACACATGAGTAAATAATTTATCAAAATTTCTGACCACGCACACGAATGCAGGGTGAGAAAAATTTATTTTACTTTTCTTTACTTAACTTATTTTAAAGTGAATTTTATTTCCTTCCAAATGAATGCTTTGAATATCGCCCCTAAAATGGGATATATGAGCAAAACACTCTTAAAAATCGTGAAAAAATGCCATAATTCAATAATATTTTCGCTCTTTTATTCCATTTTCTTCGGTCCATATCTCGAACACTAATATCGGTACACATTGTTCCAAACTTATTTTAGAGAAGTAAATTCAATTTTTCTTCTAAATGAATGATGGAAATATCGTCCCCTAAAATCGGATATATGAGCAAAACACTCTCAAACATCGTATAAAATGCGCAATGCCATATTATTTTCGCTCTTTTGTTCCATTTTCTCCGCTCCATATCTCGAAAACTAATATCGGTATGCATTGTTTCAAACTTATTTTAGAAAAGTAAATTCAATTTTCTTCCAAATGAATGATTTGAATATCGTCCCCTAAAATGGGATATATGAGCAAAACACGATAAAAGAAATTAACCAAGAATAACATTTAATTCTCGAGTACACATGAGTAAATAATTTATCAAAATTTCTGACCACGCACACGAATGCAGGGTGAGAAAAATTTTACTTATTTTACTTTTTATTTTAAAGTGAATTTTATTTCTTATCTTTACTTAAAATGGGATTTTATGAAAAACACGTGAATTTTATTTCCTTCCAAATGAATGCTTTGAATATCGACCCCTAAAATGGGATATATGAGCAAAACACGCTCAAAATTTGTTCAAAATGCGCCATGTCATATTTTTTGGCTTTTTATTCCACTCTTTCCGCTCTATAGCTCGAAAACTAATATCGGTACGCATTGTTTCAAACTTATTTTTGAAGAGTAAATTTTATTTTATTTCGAATGAATGAAGAATATCGAAATATGGTCCCTTAAAAAGGGCTCATATATGTTCAAAATGCGCCAAACATATTTTTTCAAAAACTCGTGCTCTATAGCAAAATGCGCAAGGACATATTTATTTTTGCGATTTTATTTTCTTTTGAATGAAGGAAATCCATTTTCTCCGATCCATATCTCGAAAACTAATATCGGTACGCGTTGTTTCAAACTTATTTTTGAGAAGTAAATTTTATTTTCTTCCGAATGAATGATTTGAATATTGACCCCTAAAATGGGATATATGAGCAAAACACTTTCAAAAACCGTGCAAAATGCGCAATGACATATTTTTGCGCTCTTTTGTTCCGTTTTCTCCGCTCCATATCTCGAAAACTAATATCGGTACGCATTGTTTCAAACTTATTTTTGAGGAGTACATTTTATTTTTTTTCGAATGAAGGATGGAAATATCGACCCCTAAAATGGGATATATGCGCAAAACACTCTCAAAAATCGTGAAAAAATGCCATAATTCAATAATATTTTCGCTCTTTTATTCCATTTTCTTCGGTCCATATCTCGAACACTAATATCGGTACACATTGTTCCAAACCTATTTTAGAGAAGTAAATTTTATTTTCTTCCAAATGATTAATAAAAATATTGACCCCTAAAATGGGATATATGAGTAAAACACTCTCAAAAATCGTGCAAAATGTGCAATGACATATTTTTGCGCTCTTTTGTTCCATTTTCTCCGATCCATATCTCGAAAACTAATATCGGTACGCATTGTTTCAAACTTATTTTAGAGAAGTAAATGTTATTTTCTTTCAAATGAATGATTGGAATGTCGATCCCTAAAATGGGATATATGAGCAAAACACTTTCAAAAATCGTGCAAAATTCGCAATGACATATTTTTGCGCTCTTTTGTTCCGTTTTCTCCGCTCCATATCTCGAAAACTAATATCGGTACGCATTGTTTCAAACTTATTTTTGAGGATTAAATTTTATTTTCTTTTGAATGAATGATGGCAATATCGACCCCTAAAATGGGATATATGAGCAAAACACTCTCAAAAATCGTGCAAAATGCGCAATGACATATTTTTGCGCTCTTTTGTTCCATTTTCTCCGCTCCATATCTCGAAAACCAATATCGGTACGCCTTGTTTCAAACTTAGTTTTGAGGAGTAAATTTTATTTTCTTCCAAATGAATAATAAAAATATTGACCCCTAAAATGGGATATATGAGTAAAACACTCTCAAAAATCGTGCAAAATGTGCAATGACATATTTTTGCGCTCTTTTGTTCCATTTTCTCCGCTCCATATCTCGAAAACTAATATCGGTACGCATTGTTCAAACTTATTTTTGAGAAGTAAATTTTATTTTCTTCCGAATGAATGATTTGAATATCGACCTCTAAAATGCGATATATGAGCAAAACACATTAAAAAACCGTGCAAAATGCGCAATGACATATTTTTGCGCTCTTTTGTTCCATTTTCTCCGCTCCATATCTCGAAAACTAATATCGGTACGCATTGTTTCAAACTTATTTTTGAGGATTAAATTTTATTTTCTTTCGAATGAATGATGGCAATATCGACCCCTAAAATGGGATATATGAGCAAAACACTCTCAAAAATCGTGCAAACTGCGCAATGACATATTTTTGCGCTCTTTTGTTCCATTTTCTCCGCTCCATATCTCGAAAACTAATATCGGTACGCATTGTTTCAAACTTAGTTTTGAGGAGTAAATTTTATTTTCTTCCAAATGAATAATAAAAATATTGACCCCTAAAATGGGATATATGAGTAAAACACTCTCAAAAATCGTGCAAAATGTGCAATGACATATTTTTGCGCTCTTTTGTTCCATTTTCTCCGATCCATATCTCAAAAACTAATATCGGTACGCATTGTTTCAAACTTAGTTTTGAGGAGTAAATTTTATTTTCTTCCAAATGAATAATAAAAATATTGACCCCTAAAATGGGATATATGAGTAAAACACTCTCAAAAATCGTGCAAAATGTGCAATGACATATTTTTGCGCTCTTTTGTTCCATTTTCTCCGATCCATATCTCGAAAACTAATATCGGTACGCATTGTTTCAAACTTATTTTAGACAAGTAAATGTTATTTTCTTTCAAATGAATGATTGGAATGTCGATCCCTAAAATGGGATATATGAGCAAAACACTTTCAAAAATCGTGCAAAATTCGCAATGACATATTTTTGCGCTCTTTTGTTCCGTTTTCTCCGCTCCATATCTCGAAAACTAATATCGGTACGCATTGTTTCAAACTTATTTTTGAGGATTAAATTTTATTTTCTTTTGAATGAATGATGGCAATATCGACCCCTAAAATGGGATATATGAGCAAAACACTCTCAAAAATCGTGCAAAATGCGCAATGACATATTTTTGCGCTCTTTTGTTCCATTTTCTCCGCTCCATATCTCGAAAACCAATATCGGTACGCCTTGTTTCAAACTTAGTTTTGAGGAGTAAATTTTATTTTCTTCCAAATGAATAATAAAAATATTGACCCCTAAAATGGGATATATGAGTAAAACACTCTCAAAAATCGTGCAAAATGTGCAATGACATATTTTTGCGCTCTTTTGTTCCATTTTCTCCGCTCCATATCTCGAAAACTAATATCGGTACGCATTGTTCAAACTTATTTTTGAGAAGTAAATTTTATTTTCTTCCGAATGAATGATTTGAATATCGACCTCTAAAATGCGATATATGAGCAAAACACTTTAAAAAACCGTGCAAAATGCGCAATGACATATTTTTGCGCTCTTTTGTTCCATTTTCTCCGCTCCATATCTCGAAAACTAATATCGGTACGCATTGTTTCAAACTTATTTTTGAGGATTAAATTTTATTTTCTTTCGAATGAATGATGGCAATATCGACCCCTAAAATGGGATATATGAGCAAAACACTCTCAAAAATCGTGCAAACTGCGCAATGACATATTTTTGCGCTCTTTTGTTCCATTTTCTCCGCTCCATATCTCGAAAACTAATATCGGTACGCCTTGTTTCAAACTTAGTTTTGAGGAGTAAATTTTATTTTCTCCCAAATGAATAATAAAAATATTGACCCCTAAAATGGGATATATGAGTAAAACACTCTCAAAAATCGTGCAAAATGTGCAATGACATATTTTTGCGCTCTTTTGTTCCATTTTCTCCGATCCATATCTCGAAAACTAATATCGGTACGCATTGTTTCAAACTTTTTTTAGAGAAGTAAATGTTATTTTCTTTCAAATGAATGATTGGAATGTCGATCCCTAAAATGGGATATATGAGTAAAACACTCTCAAAAAATCGTGCAAAATGTGCAATGACATATTTTTGCGCTCTTTTGTTCCATTTTCTCCGCTCCATATCTCAAAAACTAATATCGGTACGCTTTGTTTCAAACTTATTTTTAAGAAGTAAATTTTATTTTCTTCCCAATGAATGATTTGAATATCGACCCCTAAAATGGGATTTATGAGCAAAACACTTTCAAAAACCGTGCAAAATGCGCAATGACATATTTTTGCGCTCTTTTGTTCCATTTTCTCCGCTCCATATCTCGAAAACCAATATCGGTACGCCTTGTTTCAAACTTAGTTTTGAGGAGTAAATTTTATTTTCTTCCAAATGAATAATAAAAATATTGACCCCTAAAATGGGATATATGAGTAAAACACTCTCAAAAATCGTGCAAAATGTGCAATGACATATTTTTGCGCTCTTTTGTTCCATTTTCTCCGATCCATATCTCGAAAACTAATATCGGTACGCATTGTTTCAAACTTATTTTAGACAAGTAAATGTTATTTTCTTTCAAATGAATGATTGGAATGTCGATCCCTAAAATGGGATATATGAGCAAAATACTTTCAAAAATCGTGCAAAATTCGCAATGACATATTTTTGCGCTCTTTTGTTCCGTTTTCTCCGCTCCATATCTCGAAAACTAATATCGGTACGCATTGTTTCAAACTTATTTTTGAGGATTAAATTTTATTTTCTTTTGAATGAATGATGGCAATATCGACCCCTAAAATGGGATATATATGAGCAAAACACTCTCAAAAATCGTGCAAAATGCGCAATGACATATTTTTGCGCTCTTTTGTTCCATTTTCTCCGCTCCATATCTCGAAAACCAATATCGGTACGCCTTGTTTCAAACTTAGTTTTGAGGAGTAAATTTTATTTTCTTCCAAATGAATAATAAAAAATATTGACCCCTAAAATGGGATATATGAGTAAAACACTCTCAAAAATCGTGCAAAATGTGCAATGACATATTTTTGCGCTCTTTTGTTCCATTTTCTCCGCTCCATATCTCGAAAACTAATATCGGTACGCATTGTTCAAACTTATTTTTGAGAAGTAAATTTTATTTTCTTCCGAATGAATGATTTGAATATCGACCTCTAAAATGCGATATATGAGCAAAACACATTAAAAAACCGTGCAAAATGCGCAATGACATATTTTTGCGCTCTTTTGTTCCATTTTCTCCGCTCCATATCTCGAAAACTAATATCGGTACGCATTGTTTCAAACTTATTTTTGAGGATTAAATTTTATTTTCTTTCGAATGAATGATGGCAATATCGAGCCCTAAAATGGGATATATGAGCAAAACACTCTCAAAAATCGTGCAAACTGCGCAATGACATATTTTTGCGCTCTTTTGTTCCATTTTCTCCGCTCCATATCTCGAAAACTAATATCGGTACGCATTGTTTCAAACTTAGTTTTGAGGAGTAAATTTTATTTTCTTCCAAATGAATAATAAAAATATTGACCCCTAAAATGGGATATATGAGTAAAACACTCTCAAAAATCGTGCAAAATGTGCAATGACATATTTTTGCGCTCTTTTGTTCCATTTTCTCCGATCCATATCTCAAAAACTAATATCGATACGCATTGTTTCAAACTTATTTTAGAGAAGTAAATGTTATTTTCTTTCAAATGAATGATTGGAATGTCGACCCCTAAAGTGGAATATATGAGCAAAACGCTCTCAAAAATCGTGCAAAATGGCACAATCCAATAATATTTTTCGCTCGTTTATTCCATTTTCGTCGGTCCATATCTCGAAAACTAATATCGTTGCGCCTTGTTCCAAAGTTCTATTTGAGGAGTAAATGATATTTTCTTCCAAATGAATGATAAAAATATCGACCCCTTAAATGGAATATATGTGTAAAACACTCCCAAAAATAGTGCAGAATGTCATATTCCAAATATATTTTCGTTCTTTTTTCCATTTTCTCCGCTCACAATCTCGAAAACTAATGTCGGTACGCATTGTTTTAAACTTATTCCCGAGAAATAAATTTTCTTTTCTTCAAATGAATGATTTGAATATTGACCCCTAAAACGGGATATATGTGCAAAAAAATTGAAAATCGTAGCAAAAAATGAAGCATGCTATGATTTTCCACTCTTTCTTTCCATTTTCGCTTTTGTTTCATTTCACTTGCATGATATTTCAAAAACTAATATCTGTAAGGCTTACTTTTAACAAATTTTGCAAGACCAAATTTGTTTCTCTTTCAACTAAATTATCAAACACCTCCACCCCTAAAATATGGTACACGAGTGAAATACTATTAAAATCCGTAAATTTGGCTGTGTTACTTTCTTCAAAACGCAACAGGGAGTTTACGTTGTGTAGGATCAGTGATAAATATTGTCCTTGTATTGCTTATGGTGCCTCAATAACATCTTTCATTATTCTTCTCTGGTTTTCGCGGCAATTGTCGAGCTCACCTTTTCGTTTTTTGAAGGGGAACACTGCTACACCGAACGTAAAATTTATTTCGTCGGAATTTCGCTAACTTCACGCGGGTCATTTGGACAGGAGTAAAGAGTGACCCAGGTATGAGGCCATACCTAATACTCTACAGCTAAGGCCTACTCCACCATACTCTGCACTGTACGGTACATAGACTACCGTATACCGTAACTTAGATGGAACCTGGTACCGTAACTTCAGACTCCGTGTCTGGCTGTGGTAGCTTCGGACCGTTGTAGAAACGGGATGCGATGGTTTTGTCATTTGGAACAAAGATTAATCAAACAGGGAAATTGTTTATTTACAACAAAATGGAAGATAAAATGACAATAAACAGTGGTAAAAAGTAGCAAGTGGTAAAAGTACAGTAAGTTACCAAAATTAATCAGATTCTGCATTGGTGGAAATATTTAAACTTTTTAAGAACTAGTCTGTAGTAGTAATCAAAAATTGTCTATTTACAACAAACTTGAACTAGCAAATATTAATGCCATTCAAGAGGATATTTCAATATTAGAAAATGAGGGAGAAAATGAAATACGGTACCGGTACGGTAGTCTTGTGGGAGTGATATATATATAGAACAACATTGATAAATACAATAACTCTGTTAGCCCCAGTTAATACCGACTGTCAGGAACTAATTAGTCTATACAATATATCAGGAAAATAAATTAGCGACGTAGGCCTAAACTTCACTATGAAAGAATACAAATCAGAGTTGGCGTACTTGACCGCACACACGCTCAAAATCTCAAATGGCTGTATCCCACGCGAATATCAATCGTTTCAGACATAAAGTGCAAGCAGTATTTTCAATATTGCAATCAGTATTGATTATCTTTCATAATTGAGTCAATCTGCGATGCTTTACCCGTAAATTTTCTCGTTACAAATGCTTCCGAATTTCTTTCAAATCGACCCGAGCCACCCCAATCCGTTCACTCACGTGGGTGGCCACAAACAAACACACGTTCTACAATCTGTATTCGTATGGTCCGAATTTACCGTGACCCGAAGTAAGTAAGAAAGAGAATTTATTAAATTCATCAACCATAAAAACGAGAGCAAAAATTACAATAATAGTAGTTACAACACTGTTTTCGGTGTAGACTTGGAGGTGACGTAACGACCTCTCGGTCATCAAAGTCTGCCACCACCAATAAACGAGAGAGGGAGAGAGAGTTTATTATCTCGTCAACCAGAAAACAGACATAAGTATTTGCATGAGGAACAATATCAACAAGAGTTTTCGGTGCAGACTGGAAGGTGACGATACGACCAACTGGTCATCGAGTCAGTCACCACCCAATTTGCATGGTCATAATAATTTGTAGGATACACAACCAATTATGTCAATTCATTTCACACTCTCAACGCATTTATAAGAGAAAAGTTGCATTCAAATTAAAACAAAATAACTGAAGCAAACGTCAACACTGGTTAGGTTACCAATATTATATATATATATATATATATATATATATATATATATACCAAAATAAATAGAAACGTTATTACAATACCCAAGTGCACTATACTATTTGGAAATTGAATGATGTGGTTCAACGGGCATTCTCTTTTAGTACTCCTATTATATAAGAATATCCAAGTTACCCAAAGAGTGCTTTCTAAAATGCATTCGTGGCAAACAGCCTAAAAGTATAACCATCAAGTGTTTAATTGCAACATCTTCAGAAGTCACGTTAAATAGAGACCGTTATTACTGGGGAAAGAAAAAGGGAAAAATATTGGTTAGACAATATCCTATATAACCAGAG
This sequence comes from Styela plicata, assembly GCA_963675895.2. Taxonomy (NCBI): domain Eukaryota; kingdom Metazoa; phylum Chordata; class Ascidiacea; order Stolidobranchia; family Styelidae; genus Styela; species Styela plicata. Next base: position 8,331,726 of record OZ023140.1, read on the forward strand.
CTAAATATTACATCACTATTTCAAAAAATAAAATCATGAACAAGTGAACCTACACTCTACGAGAATTATAACATTTTGACACCATATATTGCCATTTGTTAAATTTTCTCATGGTGGAACTCATTTTCTCGGGAGCAGAATAGCTGGCATACTATCAGTCTGACCCAAAGAAACAAAAAATTGGAAACCACTTAATACAACCTATGGCATTAGGTGCAGTTCTTAAGATACTGGTTTGAGACTGTGAACGTTTCAAGGGAAATTTTTTTTGTGTCAATTCTGATGAGTTGAAGATATGCCTCGGTTTTTGAAGCTGTCAAAACGTTTTAACTGCGTTAATTCAGATGGTAACATATTTTACAGATATGAAAGCAGATGAAGATATGTGATTATCACAATCGTGTGCATTGCATGTACTTTGAGCAGCAGAATCATTAGTTGTGCAAATTTTTATGTTAAATTTATTCATAAAAGGGAAACAATGATCTTTCCTCAGTAATTTCGCATTAAATACTTATGGTATTCAGATTTGTCGTTAACAAAAGAGAATTGCATCATGTGTTCAGGAATTTCGTTCCATATGAGAGTCCCAACTACTCTAAAAGATTAGAAAAGGTAAGTCTGAAAATAGTGATATACCGCAATGGAACGGAAGTGTCTGAATGAGAATTGTACCCGTTGAAATGAGTTTAGATTCCTTACGATCCAAAAGATAGAGAGCAATTCCTTTCCAATATTCTAGCCACATTTTCCAATTGAGACTTGATAAAAAAAACAATAAACAGCGTTTTAATAAAATGATTTTTCAGCTGAATTGCTGATTTGTCAGTTTTTTGATTGACGTCTTGTGTGACGATTTGCATAACTTCGTCCATATTTTTTCAAACACTTTTTAGCAGTGGATAGTGTCATATACATTTTTTTACATTTTTATTGTTTTTAATGAAAAATAGATAACATATATTCATAATGATTTGTATTCATAAGTTAAATAATAAAAGTACAAAGCAAAATCAATCGATATGTTGTAAATACTCTTTTTTCGAATATCTGGTGGCCACAGTATTGTAGCGGTGTTGATGGCTTTAATTTTTTTTCATGGTTCTTTTCGGGAATATGCGTAAGTAAACATTTCCGCAACCGAGGAAAACGGGATTCGGCCACCTTGGTAAAAACAACTCATCACCTATTTTTTGGTCAATCAATGCGCACATCTCTGTTGTTCTAGAATTTTTATCTCTGGAGTCATCATCAAATATATGTCTCTATGATTAACATGACAGCATGTATTGGAGAAAGCAATTCAAAACACATGTCTTGGCATTTGCCACTTACATTTTTTTGTGCAGTTTCTTTCCAGTTGAATTCAATTTGTTTGGATATTTCTTCAAATATTTTCATAATATTTTTATTGTTTTTTTTTCTATTCTTTTATCCCTTCCTCCAGGCCAAATCCGAAACTCTATGTTGTCGGCCATGGGCCATGCTTCCTCGATGACTCATGCTTGACTAAACAATAAATAATTTCTCGTCTGGGATACGTCAATATATATTAAAGCTTCTGTTGGGTTTAACTCCCATCACAGAACCTAGATTAAATTTCTTTTTATATAAATATTAAGCATCAATATATATATATAACATTTACATTGTCCGGTGCGCCGTGCCAAATAAATAGACCGTCAAAACATCTGAATCCTTTATTCATATAATCTGGACCGGGGCAAATCTTATAATATACATACATATATATTGATCCGATTGCTATTTTTTTATTTAAAGTCTATCAGTGTACTGTGTACTGTTTCAGAGGAGGACAGTACACATCGGGTTAAATAGCAGTTATACATTATGTACTATCCGATTAGTCAGATGAGAGGTTATTAGATCAATAGGTAATTTTTAATTAGACAGCTATAGTTTATAGGGGGTTGTTTTTACGTTTTCGAACACGAGAAAACCGTTTCTAAACTCACGCTCTCATTCTTCCTCCGGGTACTTTTTGGTCCTTTTCTGTGTTTATCATTTTCCCCAGCCTTTTGTAGAAGATTTTTAGCCACGATAAATCAGAAGACGTGGTTGAATCATACGTTTTGGAACATGCGAAATTCTTTCCAGTGTCAATTGATACCCTTTCAAGTACTTTTCGGTATCTATCGTTTTTTTTCAAGGATTTTCAGCCACGATAGTTTCGTACCAAGTTACAGGTTTAGCGAATTATGGACGGAACAGACCTATCAAGCGGTTTTGATGTAAATCTCGTTTAGCGAAACGGTAACTAGGCTAGTATCATCATATCAGCACATCTTATTATTACTGCCCGCAAAATGCATGATGAGGCAGTAGTTGTTGAAATTGTGGATAGTGGTGTAGATGTAAAAAGTTGGTGATGGAAGGTCTTAAAAAAGAAGGATATTAGGAAAAGTGTTTGGCAGCATGTGAATATATTTAATTGATGTATTGAGGGAAATGGTGTCTTTTACTTATGGCAGAGTGAAGGAAATGTACAAATATTATGCCAAGGTCTAATACCTATGACAATTATGCATTCTGCCAAAGTGGAATTAGTTGGAAAACAGGTACTTGTGGTGTATTGGTTCAGACGCTGAATCCCATTAAGATCTGATAACAGCATTTTTTTCTCTATTTACATCACCAACCATCAATGGGCGTGACTCAGCATTTTTTCGCCAGGTTTTGAAATATTCTACGAAATTATGTTCTAGCCATTTCAATCTCTCTCCTGTCCTGTGAGCACTTTCTTGAAAAGTTGCCATTCATGGCTGCGCTAGTCTCCTGCAAACATACAATCCAGTATTCATTAAGTCAAACCATTGATTAACAAGTAGAATGAACTGTGAGACCATTCTCCCTATTCCTTCCTAATTCCAGGCCAACAGTCCGAGATTGTCTAAGCAGCAGGGTTTACTTTCATATTCTCCCAAGAGGATGGTCTTGCCTGACATTCCGTTAGTTTAGGAAAACATCTCAAATCTTCCAATTCGAGATCATTTTCTATCAATGTCTGACTCGGTTTAAGTATATATGGTCATCATTCCACATCATATCCACATTTTTTTTGGGTTAATATGTTGTTCCTGACAGTTTTGATTAAATGTGGAGGGCGATGTAACAATAAAAGTCTCTTGTTGGATTTATCGAATTTTTCATTTTGAAACCTGTACCATCACTTTCTTCTACAGTCAGTAATTTGAACATAGATATATTGGCAGCGAGTCCATCACCAACGAGGCCGATAATTTTTGCAGGAGTATGCATTTCAGTTTGCATTATGCCTTCTACAATTACTAAATGTAACTGTGAGTACTTTAAAAATTTTGTTTGGAAATAGGCTATTACATCTGTCGATTGAGTGCTTGGTTACACGACAGAGAGATAAATTTCGAGCACACGAGATGCAAACGGCAAAGAATCATTCGTTAATGTATTCATTCTCAAATTCAAAACCAATTTCATCGCATGCCCTATAAACAAAATCTTCTCGTATGGTCATTTCATCAAAGAGCAGCACTGCACGGCAATCATGATAATCTTATTTCAAGTAGGTCATATTGTATTCCAAGACTCACAATACCACTAGAATTTCTATCCCGGCAAAGAGTGCTTTTTGATGGTAAGATCATAACTTTGCTCAGAAGTTGTATGCAGCAGTGCTTTTGCCGTGTAAGCGCAAAAAGAACTTGAGCATTGATGGAGGGTGTCTCCTCAAGTCGGGCTCAACGTTTTGTCAATTCTTCAGGCAGTTCCACCAGGTTTTTAAAAATACACTTTCTGCATTATCCTTTTGGGATAGAACATTATCTATTCTACAACACTTCTACTTACACTGTTCCATTTTCTTTGAAATCCTTTTCTAGTTAAAGAACTTTGTTCTGTTCTCAAGTGTTGCATATTCCAAATAAATTTTGCTGTATGATTTTGGTGCTGCGTTATTACTAAGTGGGATGCGGCAAAGGTCATCCAAGTGCTCATTTCTTCTCATGCTGAGAAACTGTTAGTGAAGATTGTGCTCTGAAATTTTCCACATGTATGTAGGCAAGAATTCACAGCCACTGCACACCTATAAGATATATAAAATGTAATATGCGACATCAATTCATCAACAAAAGCCATGTTGTTGAATTGGACTTGATATTCCATCGCTACATTTATGAGAATCAACGTTTTTTAGAAATGATGAGATGGATGTGTAAGAGGTGTTATACAAAAGATAGTTTTTGGCAGTGGTATCCCCAAGATTTTTCAATTTTGGAAGATTCCATACGCTTTACGACAGTCACCGTATGGAAAAATTGTAAAAAAACAAGGATCTGAGAGTTTTTTGCATTCAATGACAAAAGATTATTAAATACGAAAGATCCTCCTGCTAACTTGTTGCTAGGTTGCTTCTATTCCTCAGACAATTCCTGGCACTGTAAAACACGACGATGCTCATTTACACATGTTTGAACAGATTTTTGAGGCAAATTTAACGAAGCCACGTATTATGGAGACTTTGTCGAATGTCTCCTCTAAAATGTAGACTACACACTCGAGCGGCACATCTTTCAATTTGATCTTTGAAACTATTGTTCTTTGGATCACGATATCGAAAAAGAAATTCTCTTGAAATAATCAGCCCACTCCGCAGAAGGTCTTCTTAAATATTTTTTGCCACTAGGAACTGTGTACCGGTACAATTTTTTGGGAGATGCGCTTCCGTTCATCTCCCGTAAGGTGCAATTTCCCCCCCACATTTGGACTTTCAATATTTGTATGGACTACCTTGTTGTGACATTTCTAATCATCAAGTTGTGTACGATTTAATATGAAAATTTCATTCGCAAAAATACCGAATAAAAGGTAATAGTCTATATAAATGGGGAAGAGATATTTGCGTATTTTTCCTGTTCGTGGATACAGACTGCAGACATTATTGTTGAAGGAAGCTGTAGCCAGCAGTTACGTGAACCAAGGTGCCTCGGCAATTCTACGTATACTCAGTACTGTATACATATGTCAGTAGCGGTAGGTGCTGCGTACTGAGGCGGTAGTACTAAATTGTTGTCGGGCGCGTGGAGGGCGTAGAGGGCTAAGGGAAAGCGTCGGGGGCTAAGGGAAAGCGTCGGAGGCTAAGGGAAAGCGTCGGTGCTCAGGGAATGCATCGGAGGCTAAGGGAAAGCGCCGGAGGCTAAGGGGAGGCATCGAGGGCTAAGGGACAGCGTTGGAGGCTAAGGGAAAGCGTCGGGGGCTAAGGGGAAGCGTCGGAGGCTAAGGGGAAGCGTCGAGGGCTGAAGGAAAGCGTCGGAGGCTAAGGGAAAGCGTCGGGGGCTAAGGGTGAGCGCCGGAGGCTAGGGGGGAGCGTCGGAGGATAAGGGGAAGCGTTGGGGGCTAGGGGGAAGCGTCGATGACTAAGGGGAAGCTTCGGAGGCTAAGGGAAAGCGTCGGAGGCTAAGGGAAAGCGTCGGAGGCTAAGAGGAAGCGTCGAAGGCTAAGGGAAAGCGTTGGGGCCTAACAGGAAGCGTCAGATGCTAGGGGAAATCGTTGAGGGCTAAAGGATGCCTTCGGCGCCTTAGGGGAGCTTCGGGGACTAAAGCGAAGCGTCGTGGTATTTTTAACCCATTAGTGGATGGGTTCAACCGGCTTATCCCAATATTAAAACTGCATCAGGCAAGGTTGGAAGCAGCATCTGGAAGGAATCTACTGAATACCACTGATTATGCTACGAACCACATGAAATGAAAAAGAAGCAATTGTAGCACAGGCGAAAACATCCCGTCCTTCCCAATTGAAACGCTAAAAAATGGCGTAGTGTCAACGGTTTCCACCGGGGATGCGAACTAAGTAGGAAAATTTCTAAATAGTTCTATTTCAAGCTCAGAAGTCAAAAAGAGTTCGAGTTCATGCATTTTTTTCATAGTTTTAAATCAAAATAAAACAAACGTCACATCTTTTTTGACACTTATGCAAATAAACCTCGAGAAATATAGATCTATAAGGGGGTAAATGTGTGGCATATTCATGTTCACTGTTATGTATTAATTCACTCATCCATTGTATTCATATTCTATACTGGTGGCATATACATAGTGTCAATTTTATTACGGTTTTTATTTAGCGTAAATTGAAATTAATTTTTTGATATGAGAATTGTGACCGTAAACTTTGCAGTGTATTAGCTATGAATGGATTATTTAAATATAACGCGCATTCGTAACTGCAAACTGGTGGTAACTCTGTTTGGGATACATCCAGTCACCCCGATATATAGGATGTCATTGTTATCCTGCGGGAGAGAAAAGCTGATAATACGGCGAATATTACGAATAATTTCAGAATCTCAATACAATCTAAACTTCTCTTATTAATGGATAAAAATGTACTCGCTTTTATACACTTTCTGTGACCATCCAAGTTAGCCTTCGGCGGGATATTTTAATTTCTTTTCATCAGACATGATCACAACATAAACATTGTTTTCGAACTATCATAGCAGGTGCATGGTGCTCGAACCTAATTAACCTGATATATTGAATGCCAAATTCTCCAAGTGGTCATGATTTTGACCATGGTTGCTACATATATATCGGCCCCCTAAACACGGACTTTGATTAGGCAACATGAATGGTCAGCTTCTGGAAATATATAAGTAAGAGAAGTATATATAGTATATATAAGTGAGAGATTTAGTAAGAGAAAGTAAAGATATAGAGAATGTAGATTTGAGGGATGTAGAGTTGGCGTTTTATTTAATTAAAAAATTGTTTTTGACAGATTGAACAATGTTTGAATTCAATATATTTCGTTACACAATGAATAGCTTTTGCGCCTTATAAATAAAAAATGTGGCATCGTTTGGCTTTGTAGTTGTGTTAGTCTTTGCCATCTTTGGGCTTTGTATAAAAAAAAGAGTTTTGTGGTTGATACTCGCTTTTTGCGAATATATCCTGGCGCGTTTACCGCTTTTTGCAGCGATGTTTTTTTAAAGTATGATTAAACATTCCCAACCTTTCATTATCAACGTAAAAATCTATTCAACAAAAACTATTTGTTTGTATCTGTCACTCTCATTTAATTTGGTTCAATAAGAAAATTTACTGATATTACCACCAACGCACAATTAATTGATCAGAAAAATTATGCATGATTAAAACATCAATTTAAGTAATTCCTTTAAGAAATTGATAAGCCGAATTTTAACGCTTAAAATATCAATTTAAGTAATTTCTTTAAGAAATTGATAAGGCGAATTTTAACGCCATAAAAGAAGAGAGAAAATACATGAAATGGTTTTCGGAGAGTAAGAAAATTTTAAAATTCTTTCACCGCAAAATAAACATTATAATGGCAAGAAATAAAAACGCAGCACAATTTATAAAAAAACTGACATCTAAGCAATATAATTTCTTAGTTTTTATCAGCGACGTCTTCATTTTTATAAATTTGGTTGTTCACTTTTCTGAATAACGTTTTTTTATCCACTTTTAGTGCTGTACATTTTAAGACTTTTTAGAAATCGTATTGATGCAGTCCGACAGGCAAATTCGTTGTTGCATTTTTTCTGATGCACATCCGCTCCTGTTGTTAATTTTGCTACGATCTTCTGTTCAAAGTAACATCGTCGTCTTGTCTTCTTTTTGTCTGCACAACATCGATTCTTTAATATGAATGAAAAAATACGAACACAGATTAATGCTATACGCTATTTAATATAATCGTGAAAAACGTTACCTAACTGTTATTTGAAATTTTGTCCTGACTCCCGTGCTTCAATGATACGGCAATCTTCCACTTCCAAGGGTTTACCAGTCATAGGGCTTATATAATATCTTAACTCTGGAGGGTCAAGATAGAAGAACGAGATAGAGACCAAATTTGATATTCTTTATTATACTTCAACAAAAAGAATAATTTCAGAATCTCAATACAATCTAATCTTCTCTTAATAATGGATGAAAATGCACTCGCTTTTATACACTTTCTGTGACCATCCAAGTTAGCCTTAGGCGGGATATTTTAATTTCTTTTCGTGATCACAACATAAACATTAAAAGCCCTCCACGTTAAAAGCTCTCAGCTCTCGACGCTTTCCCTTGTCCCTCGACGATTCCCCTTAGCCCTCGACGCTTCCACTTAGCCCCCAAAGCTTCCCCTTAGCCTCCGACGCTTTCCCTTAGCCACCGACGCTTTCTCATAGCACCCGACGATTTCCCTTAGCCTCCGACGCTTCCTCCTAGCCCCCGACGCTTTCCCTCAGCCTCCAACGCTTTTCCTTAGCCTCAGACGCTTTCCCTTAGCCCCCGACGCTTCCCCTTAGCCTTCGACGATTCTCCTTAGCCCTCGACGCTTCCACTTAGCCCCCAAAGCCTCCCCTTAGCCCCCGACGCTTTCTCTTAGCCTCCGACGCTTTCCCTTAGCCCCCGACGCTTTCCCTTAGCCCCCGACGCTTTCCCTTAGCCTCCGACGCTTCCCCTTAGCCCCTAAAGCTTCACCTTAGTTCCCGACGCTTTCCCTTAGCATCCCCTTAATCCCCGACGCTTTCCCTTAGCCTCCGACGCTTTGACTTAGCCCCCGACAATTCCCCTTAGCCTTCGACGCTTCGCCTTAGCCCCCGAAGCTTCCCCCTAGCCCCAGACGCTTTCCATTAGCCCCCGACGCTTTCCCTTAGCCACCGACGCTTTCCCTTAGCCTTCGACGCTTTCCCTTAGCCTCCGAAACTTCCCCTTAGCCCCCGTCGCTTTCCCTTAGCCCCCAACGCTTTCCCTTAGCCCCCGGCGCTTTCCCTTAGCCTCCGACGCTTTCCCTTAGCCTCCGACGCTTTCCCTTAGCCTCCGACGCTTCCCCTTAGCCTTCGACGCTTTTCCTTAGCTTCCCCTTAGCCCCCGACGCTATTTAATATATTCGTGAAAAACGTCACCTAACTGTTATTTGAAATTTTGTCCTGACTCCCGTGCTTCAATGATACGGCAATCTTCCACTTCCAAGGGTTTACCAGTCATAGGGCTTATATAATATCTTAACCCTGGAGGGTCAAGATAGAAGAACGAGATAGGGACCAAATTTGATATTCTTTATTATATCTCAACAAAAAGAATAATTTCAGAATCTCAATACGATCTAATCTTCTCTTATTAATGGATGAAAATGCACTCGCTTTTATACACTTTCTGTGACCATCCAAGTTAGCCTTAGGCGGGATATTTTAATTTCTTTTCGTGATCACAACATAAACATTAAAAGCCCTCCACGTTAAAAGCTCTCAGCTCTCGACGCTTTCCCTTGTCCCCCGACGATTCCCCTTAGCCCTCGACGCTTCCACTTAGCCCCCAAAGCTTCCCCTTAGCCTCCGACACTTTCCCTTAGCCCCCGACGCTTTCTCTTAGCACCCGACGATTTCCCTTAGTCTCCGACGCTTCCTCCTAGCCCCCGACGCTTTCCCTCAGCCTCCGACGCTTTCCCTTAGCCTCAGACGATTTCCCTTAGCCCCCGACGCTTCCCCTTAGCCTTCGACGATTCCCCTTAGCCCTCGACGCTTCCACTTAGCCCCCAAAGCTTCCCCTTAGCCCCCGACGCTTTCTCTTAGCCTCCGGCGCTTTCCCTTAGCCCCCGACGCTTTCCCTTAGCCTCCGACGCTTTCCCTTAGCCCCCGACGCTTTCCCTTAGCCTCCGACGCTTCCCCTTAGCCCCCAAAGCTTCCCCTTAGTTCCCGACGCTTTCCCTTAGCCTCCGACGCTTTCCCTTAGCCCCCGAAGCTTCCCCTTAGCCCCCGACGCTTTCCATTAGCCCTCGACGCTTTCCCTTAGCCACCGACGCTTTCCCTTAGCCTTCGACGCTTTCCCTTAGCCCCCAACGCTTTCCCTTAGCCTCCGAAACTTCCCCTTAGCCCCCGTCGCTTTCCCTTAGCCCCTGACGCTTTCCCTTAGCGTCCAACGCTTTCCCTTAGCCTCCGACGCTTTCCCTTAGCCTCCGACGCTTCCCCTTAGCCTTCGACGCTTTTCCTTAGCTTCCCCTTAGCCCCCGACGCTTTCCCTTAGCCTCCGACGCTTTCCCTTAGCCCCCAACGATTCCCCTTAGCCTTCGGTGCTCCCCCTTTAGCCCCCGAAGCTTCCCTTTAAGCAGCCCCCAACGCTTTCCCTTAGCCCCCGACGCTTTCCCTTAGCCCCCAACGCTTTCCCTTAGCCCCCGTCGCTTTCCCTTAGCCTCCGACGCTTCCCCTTAGCCCCTAAAGCTTCACCTTAGTTCCCGACGCTTTCCCTTATCATTCCCTTAATCCCCGACGCTTTTCCCTTAGCCCCCGACGCTTTCCCTTAGCCCCCGTCGCTTCCCCTTAGCCTCCGACGCTTTCCCTTAGCCCCTCTACGCCTCCGACGAC
>OZ023140.1:8346618-8359027 GCA_963675895.2 Styela plicata
GCGAAAATTTCCAACGAAATAAATTTTTACGGTCCGGTGTTAGCAGTGTTCCCCTTTCTAAAAAACGAAAAGGTGAGCTCGACAATTGCCGCGAAAACCAGAGAAGAATAATGAAAGATGTTATTGAGGCACAATTTACTGTCTTGAATTTATTCATTCAAAAAAAAGGGAAAAAAGGCAATACAAGGACAATATTTATAACTGATTCTACACAACGTAAACTCCCTGTTGCGTTTTGAAGAAAGTAACACAGCCAAATTTACGGATTTTAATAGTATTTCGCTTGTGTATCATATTTTAGGGGTGGAGGTGTTGGATAATTTAGTTGAAAGAGAAACAAATTTAGTCTTGCGAAATTTGTTCAAAGTAAGGCTTACAGATATTAGTTTTTGAAATATCATGCAAGTGAAATGAAACAAAAAGCGAAAATGGAAAGAAAGAGAGGAAAATCATAGCATGTCTCATTTTTTGCTACGATTTTCAATTTTTTTCACATATATCCCGTTTTAGGGGTCAATATTCAAATCATTCATTTGAAAGAAAAGAAAATTTATTTCTCAGGAATAAGTTTAAAAATTAGTTTTCGAGATTGTGAGCGGAGAAAATGGGAAAAAGAACGAAAATATATTTGGAATATGGTATTCTGCACTATTTTTGGGAGTGTTTTACACATATATCCCATTTAAGGGGTCGTTATTTTTATCATTCATTTTGGAAGAAAATATCATTTACTACTCAAATAGAACTTTGGAATAATGCGTACCGATATTAGTTTTCGAGATATGGACCGACGAAAATGGAATAAAATAGCGAAATTATTATTGGATTATTGGATATTATTGGATTGGATATTATTGGAGTGTTTTGCTCATATATCCCATTTTAGGGATCGACATTCCAATCATTCATTTGAAAGAAAATAACATTTACTTCTCTAAAATAAGTTTGAAACAATGCGTACCGATATTAGTTTTCGAGATATGGACCGGAGAAAATAGAACAAAAGAGCTCAAAAATATGTCATTGCGCATTTTGCACGATTTTTGAAAGTGTTTTGCTCATATATCCCATTTTAGCGGTCGATATTTTCATCATTCATTCGAAAGAAAATAAAATTTGCTCTTCAAAAATAAGTTTGAAACAAGGCGTACCGATATTAGTTTTTGAGATATGGAGCGGAGAAAATAGAACAAAAGAGCGCAAAAATATGTCATTGCGCATTTTGCACGATTTTTGAAAGTGTTTTGCTCATATATCCCATTTTAGGGGACGATATTCAAATCACTCATTTCGAAAAAAATTAAATTCACTTCTCTAAAATAAGTTTGAAACAATGCATACCGATATTAGTTTTCGAGATATGGAGCGAAGAAATTGGAACAAAAGAGCGAAAATAATATGTCATTGCGCATTTTGCACGATGTTTGAGAGTGTTTTGCTCATATATCCCATTTAGGGGTCGATATTTCCGTTATTCATTCGAAAGAAAATAAAATTTAATCCTCAAAACTAAATTTGAAACAAGGCGTACCGATATTAGTTTTCGAGATATGGAGCGGAGAAAATAGAACAAAAGAGCGCAAAAATATGTCATTGCGCATTTTGCACGATTTTTGAGATTGTTTTGCTCATATATCCCATATTAGGGGTCGATATTTCTATCATTCATTTGGAAGAAAATATTATTTACTTCTCAAATAGTACTTTTGGAAACAATGCGTAACGATATCAGTTTTTCGTGATATGGACCCAGACCGAAAAATGGAATAAAATAGCGAAATTATTATTGGATTATGGCATTTTGCACGATTTTTGAGACTGTTTTGCTCATATATCCCATTTTAGGGGTCGATATTTCTATCATTTATTTGAAAGAAAATATTACTTAGTTTTCAAATAGAACTTTGGAACAATGCGTAACGATATCAGTTTTCGAGATATGGACCGACGAAAATGGAATAAAATAGCGAAACTATTATTGGATTATGGCATTTTGCAAGATTTTTTGAGAGTGTTTTGCTCATATATCCCATTTTAGGGGTCGATATTTCTATCCTTCATTTGGAAGAAAATATTATTTACTCCTCAAATAGAACTTTGGAACAATGCGTAACGATATCAGTTTTCGAGATATGGACCGACGAAAATGGAATAAAATAGCGAAATTATTATTGGATTATGGCGTTTTGCACGATTTTTTTGAGGAGTTGTGTTTTGCTCATATATCCCATTTTAGGGGGTCGAATTTATGTTGCCATCATTTCATTTTCGAAAAGAAAAATAAAATTTAATCCATTAAAAAAATAAGTTTTGAAACAAATGCGTAGCGATATTAGTTTTTTGACATATCGAGCGGAGAAAAATGGAACAAAAGAGCGCAAAAGAAATATGTCATTGCGCAATTTTGCACGATTTTTGAAAGGTCTTTTGCTAATATATATCCCATTTTAGGGGTCGATATTCAAATTATTCATTCGGAAGAAAATAAAATTTACTATTCAAAAATAATGTATGAAACAATGCTGTACCGATATTAGTTTTGTTCGAGATATGGAGGAAGAAGAAATTGGAACAAAAGAGCGCAAAAATATGTCATTGCGCATTTTTGCACGATTTTTGAGAGTGTTTTGCCAATATATCCCATTTTAGGGGTCGATATTTTCCATCAACATCATTCGAAAGAAAATAAAATTTACTCCTCAAAAAACTAAGTTTTGAAACAAGGCGTACCGATATTAGTTTTCGAGATATGGAGCGGAGAGGGAGAAAATAGAACAAAAGAACGCAAAAATATGTCATTGCGCATTTTGCACGATATTTTTTTTTGAGATTGTTTTGCTCATATATATTCCCAATTTTAGGGGTTCGATATTTCTATCCTTCATTTGAAAGAATAAATATTATTTACTTCTCAAATAGAACTTTGGAAACAATGCGTAACGATAATCAGTTTTAGAGATATGGACCGTGACGAAAATGGAATTAAAATAGCGAAATTATTTATTGGAATTATGGCATTTTGCTCATCGATTTTTTGAGAGTGTTTTTTGCTCAATATATCCCATTTTTAGAGGTCGATATTTCTATCCTTCATTTGGAAGAAAATATTTATTTTACTCCTCAAATAGAACTTTGGAAACAGATGCGTACCGATATCAGTTTTCGAGATATGGGTACCGACGAAAAATGGAATAAAAATAGCGAAATAAATTATTGGAGTTATGGGCGTTTTTGCACTGATTTTTTGAGAGTGTTTTTTTGCTCATATATCCCATTTGTTAGGGGGGTCGATATTGCCATCATTCATTCGAAAAGAAAAATAAAATTTTAATCCTTAAAAAATAAGTTTGAAACAAGGCGTACCGATATCAGTTTTTTCGAGATATGGAGCGGAGAAAAAGGAACAAAAAGAGCGCAAAAATATGTCATTGCGCATTTTGCACACGATTTTTGAGAGTGTTTTGCTCATATATCCCATATTAGGGGGTCGATATTCAAATTATTTTCATTCGGGAAGGTAGAAAATAAAATTTACTCTTCAAATAAATAAGTTTGAAAACAAATGCGTACCGATATTAGTTTTCGACATATCGAGCGGAGAAAATTGGAACAAAAAGAGCGCAAAAATATGTCATTGCGCAATTTGCCACGATTTTTTCAGAGTGTTTTGCTAATATATCCCATTTTAGGGGTCGATATTTCCATCACATTCATTCGAAAGAAAAATAAAATTTTAGACTCCTCAAAACTAAGTTTGAAAAATGGCGTACCGATATTAGTTTTTCGAGATATGGAGCGCAGAAAAATAGAACAAAAGAACGCAAAAAATATGTCATTGCGCATTTTGCACGATTTTTGTTGATGTTTTGCTCTTATATGGGGTGTTGGCTATATTCCCATTTTAGGGTCGATATTTTTCTATCATTCATTTCAAAGAAAATATTATTTACTTCTCAAATAGAACTTTGGAATAAATGCGTAACGAATATCAGGTTTTCGAAGATATGGACCGACGAAAATGGTATAAAAATAGCGAAATTATTATTGGAATATGGCATTTTTGCACGATTTTTTGAGAGTGTTTTGCTCATATATCCCAATTTTAGGGGTCGATATTTCCTATCCTTCATTTGGAAGAAAATATTATTTACTCCTCAAATAGAAAACTTTGGAACAATGCTACCGATATCAGTTTTTCGAGAAAATATGGACCGACGAAAAAATGGAATAAAATAGCGAAATTATTATTGGATTATGGCGTCGTTTTGCACGATTTTTTTTTGAGAGTGTTTTGCCTCATATATCCCATTTTAGGGGTGTGGTCAATATTGCCTATTGCATTCATTCGAAAGAAAATAAAATTTAATCCTTAAAAATAAGTTTGAAACAAGGCGTACCAATATCAGTTTTCGAGATATGGAGCGGAGAAAATGGAACAAAAGAGCGCAAAAATATGTCATTGCGCATTTTGCACGATTTTTGAGAGTGTTTTGCTCATATATCCCATATTAGGGGTCGATATTCAAATTATTCATTCGGAAGAAAATAAAATTTACTCTTCAAAAATAAGTTTGAAACAATGCGTACCGATATTAGTTTTCGACATATCGAGCGGAGAAATTGGAACAAAAGAGCGCAAAAATATGTCATTGCGCATTTTGCACGATTTTTCAGAGTGTTTTGCTAATATATCCCATTTTAGGGGTCGATATTTCCATCATTCATTCGAAAGAAAATAAAATTTACTCCTCAAAACTAAGTTTGAAACAAGGCGTACCGATATTAGTTTTCGACATATCGAGCGGAGAAAATAGAACAAAAGAGCGCAAAAATATGTCATTGCGCATTTTGCACGATTTTTGAGATTGTTTTGCTCATATATCCCATTTTAGGGGTCGCTATTTTTTTCATTCATTTGAAAGAAAATATTATTTACTTCTCAAATAGAACTTTGGAACAATGCGTAACGATATCAGTTTTCGAGATATGGACCGACGAAAATGGAATAAAATAGCGAAATTATTATTGGATTATGGCATTTTGCACGATTTTTTGAGAGTGTTTTGCTCATATATCCCATTTTAGGGGTCGATATTGCCATCATTCATTCGAAAGAAAATAAAATTTAATCCTTAAAAATAAGTTTGAAACAAGGCGTACCGATATCAGTTTTCGAGATATGGAGCGGAGAAAATGGAACAAAAGAGCGCAAAAATATGTCATTGCGCATTTTGCACGATTTTTGAGAGTGATTTGCTCATATATCCCATTTTAGGGGTCGATATTCAAATTATTCATTCGGAAGAAAATAAAATTTTCTCTTTAAAAATAAGTTTGAAACAATGCGTACCGATATTAGTTTTCGACATATCGAGCGGAGAAAATGGAACAAAAGAGCGCAAAAATATGTCATTGCGCATTTTGCACGATTTTTCAGAGTGTTTTGCTAATATATCCCATTTTAGGGGTCGATATTTCCATCATTCATTCGAAAGAAAATAAAATTTACTCCTCAAAACTAAGTTTGAAACAAGGCGTACCGATATTAGTTTTCGAGATATGGAGCGGAGAAAATAGAACAGAAGAACGCAAAAATATGTCATTGCGCATTTTGCACGATTTTTGAGATTGTTTTGCTCATATATCCCATTTTAGGGGTCGATATTTCTATCATTCATTTGAAAGAAAATATTATTTACTTCTCAAATAGAACTTTGGAACAATGCGTAACGATATCAGTTTTCGAGATATGGACCGACGAAAATGGAATAAAATAGCGAAATTATTATTGGATTATGGCATTTTGCACGATTTTTTGAGAGTGTTTTGCTCATATATTCCGTTTTAGGGGTCGATATTTCTATCATTCATTTGGAAGAAAATATTATTTACTTCTCAAATAGAACTTTGGAACAATGCGTAACGATATCAGTTTTAGAGATATGGACCGACGAAAATGGAATAAAATAGCGAAATTATTATTGGATTATGGCATTTTGCACGATTTTTGAGAGTGTTTTGCTCATATATCCCATTTTAGAGGTCGATATTTCTATCCTTCATTTGGAAGAAAATATTATTTACTCCTCAAATAGAACTTTGGAACAATGCGTACCGATATCAGTTTTCGAGATATGGACCGACGAAAATGGAATAAAATAGCGAAATTATTATTGGATTATGGCGTTTTGCACGATTTTTTGAGAGTGTTTTGCTCATATATCCCATTTTAGGGGTCAATATTGCCATCATTCATTCGAAAGAAAATAAAATTTAATCCTTTAAAATACGTTTGAAACAATGCGTACCGATATTAGTTTTCGACATATCGAGCGGAGAAAATGGAACAAAAGAGCGCAAAAATATGTCATTGCAAAAATAAAATTTACTCCTCAAAAATCAGTTTGAAACAATGCGTACCGATATTAGTTTTCGAGATATGGAGCGGAGAAAATGGAACAAAAGATTGCAAAAATATGTCCTTGCGCATTTTGCACGATTGCACTTTAACCACGGACCACATGACTTTGATTGAACAGAAGAAAAACAAATTTTTGACAGTTTCTTCCCAGAATACTGAAGAGCTACATTCAAGCAGCAATTCTGAATCTTCGTCAACCTATTGCGTATGCAAGAAAACCATATGATGGTGAACTCATGATTGAATGTCTAAAAAACTGCAAAAAATGGTTTCCACCCAAGATGTATTTTTAGTAATGACGACAGAGTACCTTCATCGGAGCAAGGATGGAAAACATTATGTTTATATGCGAAAATATATTTTATATGCAAATATTATTTTTTCATGGTGACATTACAACCGTACGGTGGAAATCGCTGGCGTTGTGGCCGCGAGGTCAACGGAAGTACCACAAACAACGCAATCCTACTTCCTGTGTCAAAACAACTGCCACGATAACACCATCCGCACCAATTTTTGTCGAATAAGGGCAAAGGGACTTCCGAAGGCAAAATAGATACCGTTTCCGAATCATACAAATGATCAGTCAATAGGAAACGTAAATTGGAAGTTGATCGTAATCATCGGCATACCTCATCGAGTGGAACATATTCTAAAATGCATCACAGACTGAGTACAATAAGAGAAATATATTTACTTCTTCGAATTCGTCATCTATTGAACAGTTATCGTACAGAGTGTGCGGCAAATTTTCATCGAGAACATCAAATAAACAAGATTTTTGAAAATTATTCGTTCGTCATCATCATCGCCATCATCTGGGAATGTCAATTTCGGGATCTGCTTACAAAAAAAGCAATGGCCGTCACGCAAAAATATTTTAACGGATTGGGAGGATACCGGAAAAAGTTTTATAAGGTCAGTTCGAAGGTCTGATTTTTATACAAGTTTAGAGGTTCTTTCTAATTCATCGTTGGCGAAAATGGAAAAGCACAATTAAACAACGCGCTGATCATAAATTTGGAAATGATGAATACGTTAACACATTACTGAAAAAAAGTTCAGAACAATTTATAGCGAATGTGTTCTATGTATATCTTCACACACCTATGCACAAGTAAAGGTCGGGTAGACAGAAAAGCGAGATGGTTTTCTTCTTTACCTAAGGATCTGATAGCATAATTGCAGTCCTAAAAAATTGCTGTAAATGCCAAATTGAAGGAAAGATAAGCATATTTTTATCAAACCATAACTACGTTAGCTGTCATAGCGTTCATGTAAATGTCACCGGCGGTACGTCGCATCGACCTCATTGTATCAAACGGCGCCCAGTAACGAGGGCAGTCAACGTCTCATATTAAGAAAAAAAATTACTTCACAATACAACTACCCAAGTTCAAAGAAATCTTCACAATAAAATGACGGAAGGAGAGTAGATATCATGGCTCCTATACACATGTGCCAAGGAAAGAAACTTTGCGTAAAAATAAAAAGTCATCAGAAAAAAGTGGCGTATACCACTGGTTTGAATCCAACTGGTAAAGTTAACCAAAAAACGACATAAATTCGACTGACCATGCAGCGTTCAACCTCCTTGGGTAATCCTCTTATACCAATAAATCAGTTGCTTGCATACCAATCAATTTGCGAAAATGACATTGTTTATTTTGACGCTACGGAAGTGTTCATAAAAAACGAAAGCGGGAGTGAAGTATCGACTTCCAAATATACACACTTCGGGTGATAGTGAAAATCCTCATAAGGTAATTGGCAGTTACCAGTAGCCACTTTTGTCACTAACGCTCACGACGCCCTTAAATATAGAACATTTCCTGGAGCGTTATATTGTCCGATTGTTCTTCGATATTCGTGAATTGTTCACAAAAACCCCGCATGCTAATGATCGATGGCTCCATGGCTATGTGGATTGCAACATTAAAGGCATTTTGTAGCGAAACAAGATTAAATTATTACAACCGGCTGCTATCGTAATTGTAAAACAGGATTTAGCAACTGTGGAAGATTCATACAAAACCATTCTTCACAACTGCCTGAGCCATTCGATGCATGCTGCCATGCTCCTGTGCAGCAAATATTACATGAAAATATATAAAGTAACGGCGATGCATTGGGTATATCGTTGTTTTGCTAGTAGCAACCTTACAAAGAGCTGGACGATGTTGTACACAGTATTATTGTTTTGACTAATTGCCTCTTCAGTTCGACCTACGTGAAGAATAAATTTTGATTTTTTATCCCAAATTTCTGGCAATACAAAAAATATATTGACAAAAAAATTTGAATGAAAGAAAACACAACGCAAGCCGACGCAGACGATCACATTACTACAGACGATTTGAATGAAACAAAGTCTCTTTTTTACATACATACAACTGTACAACGATATGTACAAAAGATTTGTGTCAGTCCGCTACCTATAAAAAAACACCAAACATCAAATATTGGCTATAAAAATATATATCGTTCTTCGCGAATTAACTACTTTCTATTCGAATTAGTTCCACCAAAATATATTTTGCCACACTTTTTCAACATGAGGTATGAGTCACGATTGAAATAATGCTTGGCAAAACAAAGGTTTCGATCACGTATGGCGTTGTTTTTATTCCCGATAATTTTTGACATCTTTCTTTTCCTACTTACGGTGTGTTGCTCTTGTGCTTTGCGATTTTCTTTATAGCCACCATTGTATTATTTAATCGCATATACCACAAATTGTCATTTAAAATGCCATTCTCCATATATATTTAAACCTCATCTGAATTTGGCTGTTAATTGAGTGGCGTAGCTCAAATTATTTCAAATTAAAATATGTTTTGTACTTGTTTACTAATTTGGAAAACAAAAAATTATTTCCTAATTTTTCTGTGACTATTTTTTTTGTGTAATCTATTATGTCGTATTTTCTTTTATTTCTGTATATTTCTTGTATATAGATATCAAAGGTTCCAAATTCAAAATTTACTACCAATAATATAATGGGGGATGAAAATAACATTATATAATTCAAAATTGTATTTTTTTGCACTGATGTGTCGGTGTTATTTTATTGTTAATGCCTTGCCAATATAAGAATAAACATCAACTGTCTTAATGTGTACGAATAGTATGGAAAGTTGGACATAATGCGGGGGCAAAATAATAGTATTATCATTGGCCTTTTGGTTATGTATGCTTCACTAACGGACTGCCAGTATTAGGTCCTACACAACGTGCTTCACTAGACTGAGTTAATCCAATAATGGTTTTTCGCTCTTTTGTTCTATTTTCTCCGATCCCATAACCTCGAAAAACTAATATCGGTACGCATTGTTTTCAAATTATTTTTGGTTAGTAAATTTTATTTGCTTCCGAATGAAGGATTTAAATATCGACCCCTAAAGTGGTTATATATGAGCAAAAACACTCTCAAAATCGTGCCAAAATGGCATTAATCCAAATAATATTTTTCGTTCTTTTCTATGTTCTATTTTCTCCGATCCATACCTCGAAAACTAAATATCGGTACGCAATTGTTTCAAACTTATTTTTTGGTCAGTAAATTTTATTTGTGCTTCACGAATGAATGATTTAAATATCGACTCCTTAAAATGGGATATATGAGCAAAACGCCCTAAAAAATCGTGCAAAATGGCATATTCAAATAATATTTTTCGCTCTTTTGTTCTATTTTTCTCCGGATCCATACCTCGAAAACCCAATATCGGTACGCATTGTTTCAAACTTACTTTTTGGTTAGTAAATTTTATATTTGCTTCCGAATGAATGATTTAAATATCGACCCCCAAAATGGGATATATGAGCAAAACGCCCTAAAAAATCGTGCAAAATGGCATAATTCCAATAATATTTTTCGCTCTTTTGTTCTATTTTCTCCGATCCATACCTCGAAAAACCAATATCGGTACGCAATGTTTCAAACTTATTTTTGGTTAGTAAAAAAATTTTTTATTTGCTTCCGAATGAATGATTTAAATATCGACGAACCCTTAAAATGGGATATATGAGCAAAAACACTCTCAAAAATCGTGCAAAATGGGCATAATCCAATAATATTTTTTCGCTCTTTTGTTCTATTTTCTCCGATCCATAACCTCGAAAAAATCACAAATATCGGGTACGCATTGTTTCAAACTTATTTTTGGTTAGTAAATTTTATTTACTTCCGAATGAATAATTTAAATAATCGAGAGCCCCTAAAATGGGATATATGAGCAAAACACTCTCAAAAATCGGTGCAAAATGGCATAATCCAATAATATTTTTCGCTCTTTATGTTCTATTTTCTCCGATCCATACCTCGAAAACCAATATCGGTACGCATTGTTTTTCAAACTTATTTTTGGTTAGTAAATTTTATTTACTTCCGAATGAATGATTTAAATATTGACCCCAACAAAATGGGGATATATGAGCAAAACACTCCTCAAAAAATCGTGCAAAAATGGCATAATCCAATAATACTTTTTCGCTCTTTTGTTCTATTTTTTTCTCCGATCCATACCTCGAAAACCAATATCGGTACGCATTGTTTCAAAACTTACTTTTGTTTTTAGTTAAATTTTATTTGCTTCCGAATGAATGACTTTCAATACACCTCGAGCACCACCCAACGTCGGATATATGAGCAAAAACGCCCCTACCGTCCGCAAATCGTGCGCCCGCATTGCATAACTCC
This sequence comes from Styela plicata, assembly GCA_963675895.2. Lineage (NCBI taxonomy): Eukaryota > Metazoa > Chordata > Ascidiacea > Stolidobranchia > Styelidae > Styela > Styela plicata. Next base: position 8,357,739 of record OZ023140.1, read on the forward strand.
AATAATATTTTTCGCTCTTTTGTTCTATTTTACTCCGAATCCATACCTCGAAAACCAATATCGGGTAACGCATTGTTTTCAAACTTATTTTTGGTTAGTAAATTTTATTTGCTCCGAAATGAATGGATTTAAATTATCGACCCCTAAAAATGGGATATATGAGCAAAACGCCCTATAAAATCGTGCAAAATGGCATAATCCAATAATATTTTTCGCTCTTTTGTTCTATTTTTCTTCACGATCCATACCTCGAAAAACCAATATCGGTACGCATTGTTTGTCAGAACTTTATTTTTGATTAGTAAATTTTATTTGCTTCCGAATGAATGATTTCAGATATCGACCCTCTAAAATAGGATAATAATGAGCAAAACGCCCTAAAAAAATCGGTGCAAAATGGCATAATCCAATAAAATATTTCGCATCTTTTGTTATCTATTTTCTCCGATCCATAACCTCGAAAACCAATATCGGTAACGCATTGTTTCAAACTTATTTTTGATTAGTAAATTTAATTTGGCTTCCGACTGAATGGATTTAAATATATCGACCCCCTAAAATGGGATAATATGACAAAAACAAAACACTCTCAAAAAAATCGTGCAAAATGTGCATAGATCCAATAATATTTTCAGCTCTTTTGTTCTATTTTCTCCGATCCATACCTCGAAAACCGAATATTCGGTACGCCATTGTTTCAAACTTCATATTTTTGGTTAGTAAATTTTATTTGCTTTCGAATGAATGATTTAAATATCGAACTCCTAAAATGGGATTAATGAGCAAATCACTCTCAAAAATCGTGCAAAAATGCCATAATCCATTCGTTTTTTTTGCTCCTTTGTTTCACTTACTTTGCTTGATGAAATCTCGAAAACCAATATCGTTATCTTTTTTTTTAAAACAAATTTTTGAAAAGTATATTTCCATAATCTTTCTTTTAAAATTCTCTGAACCCCACCCCTAAAAACATGAGGATCTATCAACAAACCCTCAAAAGTAGTGAAAAGAAATGTCAAAGATCCATTCGTATTTTTCTTCCTTTTGTGTTACTTTTTTTGCTCGGCATCTCGAAAGCTATTAACGTTGCAAATCTTATTAAAAAAAATATTTTTGGAAAATAAATTTTTGTTCTCTTAGTTCAGCAAAACTATTCTAAGCCTTCTACCCAAAAATTGATTAATGAGCGAAATTGCATTTTCGCGGCAATTGTCCATTTTTTTAAGGTGAAAACACCTACAAAATATTGAAATTTTTTTCGCCAGAATTTCGCTAGGTTCACGATGGCG
>OZ023140.1:8359127-8382787 GCA_963675895.2 Styela plicata
TAAGGCGTTATAATCGTGGCAATGTTATATACTTTAGAACATCATAAATTCGCAATGATATAAGTTAAAAAAGCTTCCAAGTTAGCTAAATTGAAGTGAATTTACTATATTCTATATAACTTCCTTCGCGAGACTGGAAGTCGGGACAAGCATTAGCGAGCAGTATTATTTATTTAAAATAGAAACGAATAAACGCAATAAATATAATACATACACAATATAATAGTACACTGAAAATAGATATAGAAGAAATGTTAAAAGATGTGTTGCTATGTGTGTGAGAGTGATTAATGTTTCGAAAGGGGTAAATATGTTGAAGCGTATTGAATATGTCAGATATTTGCAAATGCTTTAATTCTATATATTTCGTTTCCCATTGATAGCTTATATGCGTTTTAAAATAAAAAAAAATATTCGCTTGTTGAGATTTACATTTAGACGCTTATTTTGCGCAGATAAATTGAGCCTTCTGGATGTTATAGTATAGTTGGTCTCTTTTGGGCGTTTGATAATATGCAGAATATTTGATAACACTCGCAGTTGACGAATGCATAGTTCACGCATTTTGACGCCCAGTCGAAGTTTGTTTGAAAGGTAATTTTTATAGAAATCATCTTCTTAAGTTTAACAAATCAACGTAATGAAAACAAATTGCTCGGATCTGCCAATATCAATCAAGTTTTGTTTTGAAAACCAAATGCATATGCATTCAGAAAAGAAAAGAGGAAGAAAAATGTATACCTATAAAGTTGAAGAGTGTGTCGGACAAAAAATAATACTTAGGTTACAATAATAAAATATGGGACGCGCGATCTTTATAAATCTTTGTCGCGCGCGATCTTTATAAATCTTTGTCGCGGGCGTTGTTCTTCTTTGAGAGAGCGTTTCTTCTTTGTATCATACCTGATAACGTCAAGTCATTCAGCTTATCTTGTTTTGTTCTTGTTTCTAAAATTTTTCGCGCTTTTTGCAAATGAACAGTGTTATATTTGGCCCGTCTGAAATCATGTTTAGAATTTAATCGTCCTTAGACAAAAATCTTTCAACTCAATTATTCGAAATGTTTTGTTCATTATTGGTGTTGCGCATTTCCAAATTGGTTTGATTGCGTGGTGACCGTATTGGTAAAAGGTGCCACGAGACGAGAGAATTCGTCACGTTAAATTTTCGACCCATTCGTGCACTTCTGTGTTTGAACCGAGTCAGTAGCGTTGAAGAGCAGGTGGTCTTTTGAGGTCTGCTGTTTTATGTTGGTTATTCGATGTTAGAGAAATGGTTGAATTTGGTTTAGGTGACTTGTATTTGTACTATTAATCTAAAACACGTCCCTAACTGTCCAGGTTACCTAGTTGCTTAAATTTTTGGTCTAATGTATTCTTTTAGACAGTAGCAAAATGCTAGTGACTTTTTCACCTTTGCTTATAACGCACGATCCATGATTACGCTTGGCGAAACAAGAGCTGTTAGTTGCATTATCGACTACTCTTGCTTTGACCGTGCGGTTATGTCATATATAAAGCTGTATTTAACCTATTTATGGGTTAGACTTGATTCTATTTCCATTAGGATATTACCACAGAGTCGGGCATGGTCTGGGCTTGTTTGCCACTTGACCGTTTGTCGCGGTTTCGTGGCTGTCATGCTCGATCCTTGGCTGACGCTCCGGCCGGGTAAGGCCGTGTGAGCACGTTATACGATTGTTTCTTTTTAGACAATTAAACCTATAGTGTTGCTCTCACAATTAATTCAAAATCGCACGCAAGGACGCAGAGTGGGCGTAAAGAAACAAGAGTGTAATTTGCGTCCAGACATACCAATATTCATACGCTGCATCAAAGGTTGTCACAATTTATATATGCGTTCACCATAACATAATTTGTGTGGGCGCAACTTTGCGGCTCGTTGTCGAAGGATTTGCTGCAATTGTATTTTCCAATGTTTACTGTTTATTTCAACTCTTGCTGTAAGTTATAAGACATTTCCTGGCACATCTCAGTGTTCTGTTCTCAATATAAACTTCAGTGGGCGGTTTGGATCTTACAGACAGTTTGTGTTTACGTTTACGCCCATTCATTCTATAACATTCGTGAGTTCATTCCACGCGTTTTTTTCTGTATTCTGTTCATTTAGTTCCTTTTATCTTTCGTTCCTTTCGTTTCTTATCTTCTTATCTTCTATTCATTTATTTTTTTCTTTTTCTTTTACTAAGTCTTTCTATTATCCTTCCTATTTAATTTTCTCCGTGCGACAACAGTATTCCAAATCTTACTCCGATCTAAGAAGGCGCAATTCGTTTGCCGCGTCACCAAATGTAGGGTGGAGAGTATTTTTGTGCACCAAAGTATGATACAGAAGGAGCTAAGTTAGTGCTATTTTTGTCGTGCTATCGATGCTATTCGAGAACTTTGAACATGTCTTCAACATATTTATTGCTATATTATTATAGATTCAATATGAAGTAACGCCCGGCCCGATGACCCAGGGCCTATAATTGTTACGGCGCGCCAGTTCGTGTCTTTCTTTGTCACTCTCTCCAATGCCCTCACAAAACAACTTATACGGTCACTTTGAATTGGCCAAAACTTGTCCTGAAGGTTTATTAAAATAATTTGGTTCGTATTTGTTTTTAATTAGCGTGGCAATGCTATATAATTTAGAACATAAAAAAGTTTCGAAGTTAGCCAAATTAAAGTGAATTTACTATAATATATGCTACAGCAGAAAATAGGTTTTAACTATTCTAAAACGCGTGCCTATAGAGAATACAATACAATTTATTGTGATTTTATCAATAAAAACTACAACAGGGAAATCCTCAGTTCTCCATGATCGTCTTGTATTTAAAACAAATTCGGAAAATGACCCCAGGGGGACTCGAACCCTCAATCTTCTGATTCGAAGTCAGACGCCTTATCCATTAGGCCATGGGGCCCCGCGGCGCTGTATGTCTCCGAATATGTAAAATCTTCGAGCACACTGTCCTGGGCAACAGATCGACAGCGCGTTACGTCATAACTGTTTCTTCTGAAAGCTCCGTCTCATCTACCTCCTACAATCCACATCGTAGGCTTTATATATAAGCGTTCCAAGGTGAACTTGTCTGCATTAGATCTAATGACAGGCCATTGCGATACCTTTAATCGAGCCAAATCACCGAAAGACTAATTTCCAACTTCCATTAATAGATCTATTGCAAAGTTGACATATTTCATTTGCAAAGTAGGTTTCAGATATCAGGGGAGTCAAAATAATATTGCAAGTTACAAATCGCAAACAGTATGAACATAAAAAAAATGTTGCAAAAGTTTATACTGGAAAAGGAACAAACGGATATGTCCGCTAAGTATCTTATAACTTGCGGCAAAAGTATATCAGAAATCAGAATACGACCAGTTTATTACGAACTTCGAGTGTGCTTGTCAGAATGCAGTTGCTGGCATTTTATCTTGTTGTAGGTAACTCTTTGCCATTCGAGTTGTAGTTGGCGCATTTCAGGTACTATTTTCGGCCATGCTTAAAGGAAACTTTCACAATAAAAATTACACGCAATCCTCTTATTCCCCTCTTTGCCCAAATTGTACCCCCTTGTTAAATCACGAATATTCTTCGAGCTAAAATTTCTTTCGTTATCCCAAGTGTCAACTCTTATTCTAATGAAGCAAGGCAAATCAATGTTTTAAATATTTTCTGTTGCGAACGAGCGAACATATCTCGAAATTTAAAAAAAAATAAAATTGTTTAAGTATTAAACAAGTTTAAAAGGGAACACTCCTACTCTCTAAGAGGCGGCAGTAAGACACCAGAGAAGTGGTTAGAGGGTTTATATTGGCCCAGTAGAGATTTCACTCTGCACTTTACCATGGTGGTTTGCCCGTCATTGTATGTTTCAGATTGCAGTTTGCTGGCCATTTTTCTTTCTTTCTGGAGCAAACTTCTGAAAAAATATGCCTCTTACGATACGCAGGACATACGTTTGAACTATTCTAAAACTTGTACCTACAAGGCATACAATATAATTTATTTCGATCAGACGCCTTATCCATTGGACCATGGGGCCTAGCGGCGTCCGGTTTTCTAAACGTCCAACATGATATAAACATGGATAAATTATTGTTAATAGGGAATTTTGGGCATGCGGATTTTTAGTATTCATTGTATAATATGGCTCTTGCAACTTTGCACAAAGCAAATGACCAGTTTGGGGGACTCTTTTGCATCGGGAGGCGTTTTTCTTCCAATAATGCTGCCTTCCAATCAGAAAAGTTTGTCGCAATATCTTTGTTCACGTGGGCATACTGGATGCCTGTAGATCGCGCTTTCTAGAAGGAGATTTAAATCAACATACCGACAAGAGAGTGAGATGAGCAGACAAATCAAGTATCAATTTACGGTAACTACAGTTCGCAAGAGACCTCCAGCTAATTATTCAATTGCTGACTGATTATATGCCGAGTTTGTTTGTTTGTTTCGTTAGAACAAAAGGCTCCTTAGTCTACCGAGGCCACGTACACCAGCTGGGTTGGGCTAAGTGATTTGTTGAAAGCTGACATTTCATATGTTCATAATGGGTCTTTGTCTTAGCATTTTTGACGTGGGGACCAGGTTTTCCTGAGCGGACCCGAAAACCCCACTTGGTCGGCTGGTTCTGTCGTTCGCTACTGAAGGGCTATAAATACTGCATAGTAAAAGTCACCAATGGATTGGGTTGTTAATCTATCCTTTTTAGTCGCCCCTTTGCACGATATGTGCACGCTCGTTGTATGAAATATTCTTCGCGCTCTACCTTCTTTCGTCATACCTAGTGGGCAACTATTGTACTTAGGCGGAGGTATAGAACAATAATTAAATATAAATATGTTATGTAATGTATGTATAATGACGCTCATTTAAAATATTGCTTTTTTTTGACTTTTATTTTATACCTAATTTTGGTCTTTTTGCCACTCAGGGAACCCAGCGGTAGGGGTTTGAGATTTTTCATTATTTCCCCACGGGGGGAAAGTTTGATAAATACTTGATAATAAAGGGGAGGGGACCGGAGTTATGATTTAAATTAATAAAATATTTAAGACATTGAAAATTCGGTGTGACCCCCAGTTTCATTTAATATTGTTGAGGGAGAAAAGTACGGTACTTGAGGTCGTGTTTGTACTTATCGAAAAACTTGTATGTATCTCATTTATAAAAAATGGTGTTTTTCCCACTAAAATTTTTTTCTGGCGCAACTTGCGGTTTTCACCCTACCTGTACCATTTTGGATGAAGCCAGTTCTCGGAATAGGGGCTGCGCGAAAATTTTAGCTGGAGCAATGTGGCCAGTTTCGTTAGCGTTCGGAAGTAATATTGTTGGAATATTCGCCTTGGAAAAAAAACTTTGTATCGTGATATAGTTCTCGGAGAATAGATGGAAAAAAAAAGTGTTTGTGTTAATATGCTAAAACCATTTCTAGTATTGGTAAATTTTTCTGTTGGTGTATAACTCGTTCTTTTTTGGAGGTTAAATCAATAGCATAAAAGGGGGGGTTATTAATGATGCCGTTTTACTATTTGTTCTTTTAGCGGAAAAATGCCCGGATCATTTTTTGACAATATACAGTCTGGGATTTTTGAAATGAAAAAAAAAAAAAAAATCCCTAATAGGTGTTAGGGTTGGGTTGGGGGCGGGTATAAACAAATAACGGATAACAATAACCAGGAGATGTGTTTTAGGACATTGGTTTTTTATTTTCTCCTGGGGATAACAGATTGTTCCGGACTCTGTATCTTTACACTTTGGTCTGATTTCAGCTCTGTATTATGGGGGCATTAGCAGTTAGGTTTTACTGACCACACTTTTTTATCCTTGTTTGTTAAGCTTTCTTGGGCATTTGGAGGCTAAAAAAGGGCCGTTTAGCGGTTGACCTTTCTTTTATTTTAGGGATTTACCTTATTTATTTCAGGCCCATGCTCTATGGGACGCGAATACTTCTAAAGAAACATATATTGCACTTTTTTTACGAGAGTTTTACTGCAGAGTTAGGACTCGGTGCGTAACAGGGGGGGGGGATGGGCCCTTATATATAAAGCTTATTTTCGGATTTGAATCGGAAAAATAAAATACCAGTAGAATTCCTCTAGTTGATTCATATTCTTGTAAAAGTTTGGGACAGAGGGTGACTACGGAGAACCCATCCAATTCGCTTTCTGATTCAAATGTTCATGGGTGGGGGGGGGATACGCTCCCTTATATATAATTGGGCGTATGTAAGGGACCCGGCGGCGGCCGGGTTTCAGGCGCCGTTTGTATAATTTGCCCCGGATTCTTCAAAAGGAACAGTGGTCGCATGGAAAACATTTCTCATTGGTCAATACGCGTTATCGTACACTATTACTGTTAGTGTTTACTCTTAAAGATGCGGGTGCCGCCTCGGTTATTGATTGACTTTTTCTATTATAGGCTAGTTCATCTGGTTGTGGAACACCTGACGCGGATCTGGAAAAAACCAAGGCAGCCGCTTATAGGTGGACAAGTTTAGCATTGCTGGAAAGATATTATCTTTTCCTGTTCGGCTTAGCCTACCAAAGGTATTACACCCTGGGATGAGTGGTGGGCATGGATTAACGAGCCGGATTAGCCCCGGACTCGATCCCTAGATCTTCAATCTGCGATGCTAACATGTTTAACCACTAGGCGCACACATCGCGCACACTGGAATATTGGAAATTAATCACACTCGCCCATAATGGACAGAATCCCATTCTGATATCTGCACCAGTTGTCAAAAATATGATTTTTGCGATATACGTTCGAAATTTTCTGAAACCCGTATCTACGGGAATACAATAAAATTTATTTGATTTTATCGAAAAACAAACAACAACAACAAGGAAATCCTCAGTTCTCCTTAATCCTTTTGTATTTAAAACAAGCTTGGATAATGACCCGAGGGGTCTCAACTATCATTCGTTTATCATATTAATTGTAATTATCACTTCTCCATCGATGACTTTGAATAGCAGCGTTTCAAAGTGTACTTTGAATGCATTAGATCTCATACATCTCATGACATTTCGATAATTATAATTGTGCTAAATCGCCGAATGATTAATTTTAAATTTTTCTGAAAAGGGGAGGGAAAGGCACTTCACCATGGTGGTTTAGTCCTTCATGGGACGTTTTCCGCTCTGGGTGCAGTTGCTGGTACTTTATATCTGTTGTAGAGTTTTGGCATTTCAGTGTCAGTGTATGCAGTGTCACATTTATGTGTACACATTGGATGCCAATGGAGTACCTGCACATTTAATTCAAATCTGCACTTGTAAGATTGGCGCAACATCTAAAAATATTACTTTCACGTAACCGTTGCTTTTAAACCTCATTATCGGACCTTTGCTAAATATGTAATATAACATTTACGTAAAGATAGTTGGTTCCTAAAGCGCACTTGCAATTTTATTTAAAACTTCGCTTGCACTACCAATAATGCCTGTTAACCTATTGATATATTAAAATAAATATTTAATTCCGCCTGAAGACAATCACATTTACTAAATCTACACTTGCGTATTTACTAAATGTCCGTTTGGTAAACCACCATTTGCATATTTAGCTAAATCTACACCTTTTATGCCATCTTATGAGAGAATATACCCTGCAAATCCCACACTAGATCGACAATATTGAAACCTACCCAAGTTGTTACACCTCCAATTGAATTTTTAAACACCAGGCCATCTCGCCCTTAACATATATACAAAGTGATTTAAATCTAGAACATGCCAAGGTACAGTTCTGCTGCATTTTCCTTACCTAATTCTTACAAATATTTGCAAATATTTTCCTGTTCTCATATTGCGTTTTTTTACATCAATCCTCGGCGGCTGCTGAACCGAAAATGACGATTTTCAATAAACTCTTTGACGTGTATTTCTACTTAGAACATCCTATTTTGGCCTTTTATTACAAAATTTTCAACTTGTGTGCTAAAAATAATACCCTAATATACCTTTTATTGACTAAATATTCTGTATTAGTATTGGAAATGTATGGTAATTTCATTTAAATCTTGATTTTTTAAATTTTCCTTCCCCACTATACTTGGCGTTTTTTCAAAAAAGTTATAATAATACTCCCTTCGGCTCATTTCATGAGGTTACAATGGGGCTTGCCCAAAAATTTGATTACAATCAAATTGTGGTTCAGGTATTGGGTTCTTCTCAGTTAAAAATAAAACTATTTTTAGTTACAGGATTTGATTATTTTGTATAGTTTTGCTTTTGTCGTCTGAATTTGTCGTCGGATTTTTTCAATAGTTCACTTGCGTTTTCAAACAGAATAACTATAAACATTTAAAGGATTACGAAAAAAACTGGTTTTGGATTTAAATTGCTATGGGCGCCGAACTAATATGTTATAGATTGACGTGATAAAATGACGGAACACGGAGTTCGACCGCGAAAAAGGTAGCCTTTGGATGGATTGTGATGATCGTCTAATATGACCATTAAGAGGCAAGTACTTTTATGAAGTATTTGTCCCCTTAGGTTTTCCTTTTTTTTGTGTTGAAAACGAAATGGTAACGCCTGTGATTTAGGGCATTGTTTTTATAAAAGCAAATATATTTGCGGTTTTTGCGTGTGTGGAATCCCCCTCATGCGGACTACTTTATAGATGGACAAGGTTAGACTTTTTAGAAAGGTATCATCTTTTCCTGTTCGCTTAGCCGAATGTGCTAAAGATGTAGCAATATTTGCAAATCCTTCAATTCCATAATTTTTTGTTTACATTAATAGCTTTTTGCGATTGGAAATAAATGTTCGATTGTTGCGATTTGCATTTAGGCCGCGTTGAAATAGTAGTTATAGTTGGCCTCTTTTGGGATAATCTATATAATTAACCAAAAATTGTTTGGATCTGTCAATTTTCACTCAAGTTTTGTCTTGAATGCCAAAAATTACCATTGGCATTTGGAAAAAGGAAAAGAGACAGAAAATGTATTCTGTAAAGTTAAAGAGTATGTTTACGAGGGTGTAAAGACAAAAATATTAATTAAAGTTACAATAATAAAATATTGGACGCGCGATCTTTATAAATCTTTGTCGCGGGCTTTGTTCTTCTTTGAAAGAGCGTTTCTTCTTTGTATCATACCTGATAACGTCAAGTCATTCAGCTTGTCTTGTTTTGTTCTTGTTTCTAAAATTTTTTGCACTTTTTTCAAATGGACAGTGTTATATTTGGCCCGTCTGAAATCATGCTTAGAATTCAATGTCCTCCGACGAAATCTTTCGAATCAATTATTCAGAATGCTTTGTTCATTATTGGCGTTGCGCATTTTTAAATGGGTTTGTTTGCGTGGTGACCGTATTGGTAAAAGGTACCACGAGACGAGAGAATTCGTCACGTTAAATTTTCGACCCATTCGTGCACTTCTGTGTTTGAACAAAGTCAGTAGCGTTGAAGTGCAGGTGGTCTTTTGAGGTGTGTTATTTTATGTTGATTAGTCTATGTTAGGGAAATGGTTGAATTTGGTTTATATGAATCTAAAATATGTCCCTGACTGTCCAGGTTACGAGTTGCTTAATATTTTGGTCTAAGCAAAATGCTATTGACTTTTACACGTTTGTTTATAACGCACGATCCATGCTTACGTTTGGCGAAACAAGAGCTGTTAGTTGTATTATCGACCACTCTTGCTTTGACCGTGTGGGTTATGTATATATAGCTGTATTTACCCTATTTATGGGTTAGACTTGATTCTATTTCCATTAGGGTATTACCACAGGGTCGGGCATGGTCTGGGCTTGTTTGGCACTTTGTCGCGGTTTTGTGACTGTCATGCTCGATCCTTGGCTGACGCTCCGGGGCCGGTAAGGCCGTGTGAGCACGTTATACGATTGTTTCTTTTTCAGACAATTTGCGTTTACGCCCATTCATTCTATAACATTCGTGAGTTCATTCCACGCGCTTTTTTTCTGTATTCTGTTCATTTAGTTTCTTTTCTTTCGTTCCTTTCGTTTCTTATCTTCCTATCCTCTATTCATTTATTTTTTCTTTTTCTTTTACTAATTCTTTCTATTAACCTTTCTATTTAATTTTCTCCGTGCGACAACAGTATTCCAAATCTTACTCTGATCAAAGAAGGCGCAATTCGTTTGCCGCGTCACCAAATGTAGGGTGGAGATTTTTTTGTGCACCAAAGTATGATACAGAAGGAGCTAAGTTAGTGCTGTTTTGGTCGTGCTATCGATGCTATTCGAGAACTTTGAACCAGTCTTCAACATATTTATTGCTATATTATTATAGATTCAATACGAAGTAACGCCCGGCCCGATGACCCAGGGCCTATAATTCTTACTGCGCGCCAGTTCGTGTCTTTCTGTGTCACTCTCCTCAATGCCCTCACAAAAACAGCTTATACGGTCATTTTGATTCGGGAGTCAGTAGAACCCATCGTGGGAAAACGAATGCCCGAGTGAGGATCGAACTCACGACCTTGAGATTATGAAACTCACGCGCTGCCTACTGCGCCATCGAGGCGGGCATTTTGAATTGGCAAAAACTTGTCCTGAAGGTTTATTAAAATAATTTGGTTCGTAATTGTTTTTAATTAGAGTGGCAATGCTATATAATTTAGAACATAAAAAAGCTTCCAAGTTGACCAAATTAGAGTGAATTTACTATAATATATGCTACAGCAGAAAATAGATTTTAACTATTCTAAAACGAGTGCCTACAGAGAATACAATACAATTTATTGTGATTTTATCGAAAAAAACAACAGGGAAATCCTCAGTTCTCCATAATCGTTTTGAACCCTCAATCTTCTGATTCGAAGTCAGACGCCTTATCCATTAGGCCATGGGGCCCCGCGGCGTTGTATGTCTCCGAATATGGAAAGTCTTCGAGCACAGTGTCCTGGGCAACAGATCGATAGCGCGTTACGTCATAACTGTTTCTTCTGAAAGCTCCGTCTCATCTACCTCCTACAATCCACATCGTAGGCTTTATATATAAGCGTTCCAAGGTGAACTTGTCTGCATTAGATCTAATGACAGGCCATTGCGATACCTTTAATCGAGCCAAATCACCGGAAGACTAATTTCAAATTTCCAACTTCCATTGATAGAGCTATTGCCAAAGTTGACATATTTCATTTGCAAAGTAGGTTTCAGATATCAGGGGAGTCAAAATAATATTGCAAGTTACAAATCGCAAACAGTATGAACATAAAAAAAATGTTGCAAAAGTTTATACTGGAAAAGGAACAAACGGATATGTCAACTAAGTATCTTATAACTTGCGTCAAAAGTATATCAGAAATCAGAATTAGACAAGTTTATTACGAACTTCGAGTGTGCTTGCCAGGATACAGTTGCTGGCATTTTATCTTGTTGTAGATAACTCTTTGCCATTCGAGTGGTAGTTGGCGCATTTCAGGTACTATTTTCGGCCATGCTTAGAGGAAACTTTCACAATAAAAAATTACACGCAATCCTCTTATCCCCCTCTTTGCACAATTTCTACCCCCTTGTTAAATCACGAATATTCTTCGAACTAAAAATCTTTCCGTTATCCCAAATATCAACTTATTCTAATGAAGCAAGGCAAATCAATGTTTTAAATATTTTCTGTTGCGAACGAGCGAACATATCTCGAAATCGAAAAAAAAATGTTCAAATATACTTCAAGTTTTAAAAGGGACACTCCTAGTCGTAAGAGGCGGCAGTAAGGAAACGGAGAAGTGCTAGATGGTTTTATACTTGCCCAGTAGAGATACCACTCTGCACTTTACCATGGTGGTTTGACCCATCTTTTTATGTTTTCAGAGTGCAGTTTGCTGTATATTTTCGTCTCTTTTCCGCCCATCTTGGAGAAAACTTATGAAAAAATATGCCTCTAACGATGTGTAGACGTGCGTTTGAACTATTCTAAAACTTGTACCTACAAGGCGTACAATACAATTTATTTCGATTCATTCGAGAAAATGTGAAAACAATAGGGAAATCTTCATGTATTGAAACATGATTTGGAAAACGACCACAGAATGACTCGAACCCTCAATCTTCTGACTCGAAGTCAGACGCCTTATGCATTGGGCCATGGATAAACTATCGTTAATAGAGAATTTTGGGCCATGCGCATTTATTAGTTTTCAATGTATGATATGGATCTTGCAACTTTGCACAAATCAAATGACAAGTTTGTTTGGACTTTTTTTTACATCGGGAGGTGTTATTCTTTACATAATGCTGCCTTCCGATCAGAAAAGTTTGTCTGGATATCTTTGTTCTCGTGGCCTACTGGATGCCGGTAGACCGCGCTGTCGAGGAGGTTGATTTAAATCAAACACATGGCCAGAGAGTTAGATGAGCAGACAGATCAAGTATCTATTTACGGTAACTACAGTTCGCAAGAGACCTCCAGCTAGTAACTCAAAATTTACTTAAAACCGAGCGCGAGATCTTTTATTTGAGACTGATTATATGGCGAGTTTGTTTGTTTGTTTCATTAGAACAAACCTGACCTGCCATGAGCATGTGTTGTACACGAATACGCTAAGTAAACTAGCGTAAATTATGTTGTATTGTATTGGACACGCATGTATACTACATTCTGTTTCAAAACAAAAGCGAGCACGGGCGCTTTCTGTAATTCGAAAATGTCTACTTCCGCAAGGTTTCCGGGGGGTGAGTTTGAGCGGGCCCGCAAACCTCCGTAATTAACCCCCCTGAAGACCTAAAATCCAGCATAATAAAAGCCACCAATAGATTGGTTCTTTAAAACTTAATCCTTCAGTCGCCGTTTTGCACGTTATGTGCACGCTTGTTAAATCATAAATATTCTTCGAGCTAAAACTTCTAATTAGGTAGAGGATAAAAATTAACAATACAGTTTGTATGTATAAAAAATATTGCTTTGACTACTATTGGTCTTTTGAACCAGACCAAGGTGGGTACGCGATTTTCATATTTCACGCAGGAGGATAAATTGAAACGACGATCTGATAAAATATACACTAAATCAGGTCTGATAAATTGGAAATTGATTCCCAGGGGGACTCGAACCCTCAATCTTCTGATTCGAAGTCAGACGCCTTATCCATTGGGCCATGGGGCTTGCGCCGGCCGGGTTTTCTAAACGTTTCAAATGTTATAAATATGGATAAACTATCGTTGATAGCGAATTTCGGGCATGCGCATTTATTAGTACTCATAGTATGATATGGCTCTTGCAACTTTGCACAAATCAAATGACATTTGTTTGTTTGGACTTTTTTTACATCGAGAGGCGTTATTCTTCATATAATGCTGCCTTCCAATCAGGAAAAGTTTGTCTGAATATCCTCGTTCACGTGTTCCTAGTGGATGTGTCGTAGATCGCGCTGTCGAGGGGCGATTTAAATCAACACGCCGGCCAGAGATTTAGATGAGCAGACAGATCTTTTATTTGAGACTGATTATATGGCGAGTTTGTTTGTTTGTTTCATTAGAACAAACCTGACATGCCATGACCATGTGTTTCTACACGAATACGCTAACAAAACTAGTTCCGAGCCCCTGGCCGCGACAACAGAAACTAACACGCCCAATGTTTTGTGAGAAAATCAAAATAAATTATATTGTATTGTATTGGACACGCGTGTATGCTACTTTCGGTTTCAAAAAAAATCGAGCACGTCCGCCCTCCGTTTATCTGTCGCCTAAAACGGATGCAATTTTGGCAGCCACACAGACGCGCGCTTTCTGACATTCGAAAATGTCTACTTCCGCAAAGTTTCCGGTGACTGAGTTTGAGCGGGCCCACAAACCTCAGTTAGCCGACTTCTTCTGTGATTAACCCACTGAAGTCCTAAAATACTACATAGTAAAAGCCACCAATAGATATTCCTTCTGGTCGCCGTTTTGCACGTTGTGTACACACTTTGTTAAATCATGAAATTTTTCGAGCTAAAACTTCTTTCCTCATCCCAAGTGTCAACCTGTTGTAATTAGGCAGGGCAAATTAACAACCGAGTATGTACCGTATGTATGTATAAAAAACAGTGCTTTGACTACTACTGGTCTTGGGAACCAGACCAAGGTGGGTATGAGATTTTCATATTCCACGACGTGTGATAAACTGATAATACGATAATGGTCGATACATATCTGTTGCATCTCATGGTGAAACAGTCTCTGGCGCATTGCAGATTCCATTGTCCGTTTGCATGAAGCCCAATTTTTGAATAGGTGAAAATTTCGCCGGCAACGTCCAGTTCTTAGTCAGAATAATATAGTTGAATATCGCCTTGAAAGACTTGTATCACATCAGTTCTCGAGATAGATGTAGAACAGAACCCGAGATCTTCAACTGCGTTGCCAACATTTTTAATACACCAGACCATCGTGCCCGCGGAATACCGAGCCGGACTCGCCTGGACTTGAACCCAAAATCTTCAACTTACGATGCCAACATGTTCCACCACTCGGCCATCGCGCCCACTAATGAAATAAATTAAACAATACCAGCGTTTTTTTCACAATAATTGCCAGGAACAGTGACGTCGGAAGGTTAAAATCAAAACATAAATAGATCAAAATCAACAATTTTCACTTCTGTTCCTGAAAAATAACTGCACGCCAACGGTATGCGAAAATTTTTGATTTTTTTTGTGGGTACACTGTCATTTGCGACAAACGTAAACAGAAAAACGTGAAAATAAAAAAGCGATTTCGTAGCAAGGAATTTTTACAAATTGTATTGAGATTATAAAATTTATATCCGAAATCTTGGTGATCGCTCACCCTCCCCACCCAAAACCTTCTCAACTTTGAGTTGAAAGGATGTTTCAACCCACCCACGTTTCACTTCCAGTAGTTAACCATAGCGATTGAATTTTAACTTATTTTTTGAATTTTAGATGAAAAATAAATAGGCTTTTGCAAATGGATGGCTTATAAAACGTAAACGGATCAGCAATTCGTATACTACTGCATTAGGCTTATTATCCGGTCATCCGCTTTTCCAAATGGGCAGATGAAATGGACGATTGTGATAAACTATATCTGTAGGTTTGAAACCGTCTGCAGGTGCTAATTATCTTATTACAGTGATTGTATTAAGTTGAGTATCGGAGAATGTAAAAATTTCATCATCGATTCCCTAAACTCGATCAAACGGTTAAATAGGATCGATCGTATAGAACGTTATGATAGTAACGTTAAATGGGTGGTTAAGTTTTGAAGGTGGGAATTGGTTTGAATACGTGATTCTTTTTATGCCGTTCTTAGGAAAGCGACTTGGTGGCGTTACCCGATTGAAGTACCCCTGAGCATGAATCACTGAAAAACCGCGCCTCTCGCGCACGATCAACACGTCGAGTGGTATGTAACTTACAGTCGATTACCTAACCTGGTCAAAAATCTATTGTTTCTCTTTGATTTTTGTAGTTCGGAATTTAACCACACGCTAGCTTCGTTAAGCTAGATGTCAAGGATGTGGACGCGTTCAATTCTTGGGCACTTGCTTGGGAAAAACATAAAGCAATGCGTGGCTGTTTCATCCATCTATTTGAAAACTCTTTTTGTTTCATACTTTTTAAATAAGGGTTTCTGTCTTGATAATTATTCGTCTGAGTAATTTTTGTGTTCTCATTAGTATTATAGAGAAGTCGTTCGAAGCGCTTATATAGTACCATTTTAAATTAGAGATTCTGCCAAGTTGTTGAGGGTTTCAAATGTGTCCAGGTGAATTTATTACTGGATTAACGGGTTTTATGCCTGTTTATTAGTGCTAGTGATTGTCTTCATTCAGTTTTCGAACTGGGAACAAGCGCGACGGAAATTTAAGGTTTGTGTAAAAAACTCCTTGAATTTAATTTTTGAAATTGAAATTTCTGTAGATAAGCACGTGTTCGAATGTATGGAACATCGTCTTGCCAGCGAGATCCATCTAGTAATTTCATGATAATAATTTAGATATATAAATATATTATATCTATATTATATATATTCATCGCTCGAACAAAATAATTATGATTGAGATGGGGATTGGTTGTGTGTTTGTTACTCTTACCCGTAAATACATTTGGTGATCAAGGATTAGTCTTGGTAATTTCTATGTATTAAGGAACATCACAAAACAGATTTGTCGATAGCTATTTAAGTTTTTTCCTTTGAAATTAACGGGAAACACAAAAAACTATTTAAATTCAAAAAGATTTCCTAAACATGTTCTGTTATGTATGAGTCACTGGTGGATCGCGCCGCCAAGGCGCGCGGTCCATCGGTGGCTTATGCTTAACAGAATAAAATTTCTTATTGGGATCGACATTGTATCAAATGTGCAGATTAATAATAAAATCTCTTTAATGTACGATGCTACTACACCATAAATTCAATATCAGGAATACTCTGATCTCGCAAAGAGAGAAATATTAATTCGCGCCAGACGAAGTTATTTGCAAATGTTCTTAAAATGTAACCATGCGAAAAATATATTGGAAACTATGTCATTTAGTCTTTGCTAACAGAAATTGATCAATACATTCATCTAATTTTCACTTCCGCTATCATGGGTCACGGTCGGAATGTACGGTATTTGTATGCCTTATATTGGCGCCAAGATCAATCAGCGGCCGATTTGTTTTATTTTAATAGAAGACTGTCTCAAAATGTATTTGTATAAACAAAAACATGCTGCGTCACCTTATGATGTTATACATCAACGGTCCAAGATTGGCAATAAAAACTTGGCTTACATTGAACAATTTATTATTTACTCCGTTTTATTAACCGTGCGTTACTTTGGATTAGCAACAATTTAGTGTAGTAAAACTTAATGCAAATGATGATAATCGATATTTGTTTTAGCTACATTACGAAGGAATAATATCAAAATCCATCTTTTTCCAGTCGCAATCGCCGAGAGTTTTATGACAGAATATTTTCTTGAGCATAAGTCACTGATGGATCGCGATGCCAAAGCGCGGCCCATCTGTGGCTCGTGCTTGGCGACATAAAATTACTAATTTTGTCAATCTGAAAAACATTACAATTATTTCGTGATGAGACAATTCGCAGACCATCTGTGGCGCGTGCTTGGCAAAAAAATTTCTGACATTTTCAATCTGCAAAATTATTTGTTGTTGCATTTCTGTTAAGGGTATGGGACGATCTACGTATATTCACATTGAAGAATTTTCGACAAATATATTTTTCGAGCATGACTTGCTGACTCATGCTTAGCCGAATATAACTACTGATTTGACGTATGTTGGGGGAATTATTTCAATACGAGATATGAGTCGTCATTGATAACGGACGTTTATTCAACAAAGCGATACCAATCGTTTTTCATGTCTGAGGCATTAGAAACCAACAACTCAGCCATAAAAACTGGTGTTGTCATGTTTTGTTAAACATTTGTCACTGATGGATCGCGACGCCAATGCGCAGGCTATCTGCGACTCGTGTTTTCTTTATCAAAAGTTGCTCAGAGCAAATCTGCAAGAGACATATAATACCTGTGTCCCGAAATCACTAGCTTGGCGAAATGATTTGTATGATTGGGTAACAGCCACAAACGAGAGCGAGAGCGAAATCAAAATAGAAAAAATAATATTTCATACAGTGGAAGCACGCACTTATCAGCGTAATTACATGATTTTGTTTTTATATCAGGCGTTCGCAAACCGCAGAAGATGGAAGCCGACATGGAGGTGTAGAATTCTGTAGAATGAATGAAGAAGTTGAAAGAATAGATGGAAAATCTTGATCACTCACTGGAAAGGTTCATGACTCCAGAATCTTGCTTCTCACTTATACACTACAATATATTTCTTTAACGTTTCGTTGCCAAAGTCTGGCTTACTTCTGTTACAAGCAATTTTAATAATGGTGAGAATGAGTGTAGTTAACATGCAATTTAAAGAGAGACATGGTTAAAGTAAACGATTGGTTGAATCAAGTTTTTTTTTTTTTTTTTTTTTTTTCTTTATTTTTTTATTTTTCTCTTTTTTCTTTATTTTTTTTTTATATTATTTATTTATTTTTTTTTATTCTTTTAAATTTTTTAAAAAAAAAAAATCAAAAAAAAAAATAAAAATTAAAAAAATTATAAAATTATTTTAAATAATATTATTAATTTTTTTAAATACTTCTATATGATAAAAATTATTTCTTATATAATTAAAAAGATAAAATTCTCTTCTGTTAAATGAGAATAAAATTTTCTTTCTCATTATATTATCTTGTTTATTAATACCATCCTTAATATCTTTTTTTTTTTCCTTTTTTATTAAAGAAAAATTTTTTTTTTTTTTTTTAATTTATAATTATTAAAATGTATTTTCATTTTTTATTTTATTTTTTTTTTTTAACATTTTTTCTTTATTTTTTATTATCTTTTTTATTATTTATTTTTTTTATTATCATTTTTTACTTTATATTTTTTTTTTTTTATTTTATAAATTTTTAATAAATTTTTCCTTTATTCTATATTATTATTTTTTTTTTTATTAGTTTTTTTTTTTTTTTATTATTATTTTTTTAATATTTTTTTATCTTAAATTATTTTTTTTAATTTATTTTTTTTTTTTTTTTTATTTATTTATATTTTATTACATTTTATTTTTTACTTTTTTTTAATATCTTATTATTTTTTTTTATTTTTTTATTTATCCTTTTTTTCTATTTATATTTATTTAATATTTTATTTTTTTAATTTTTTTTTAAATTCTTTATTATAATATTTTTTTTATATTTTTCTTAAATTTTTATTTCTTTACTATTAATATTTTTAATTTTTAATTATTTTATAATTTAATTTTTTTCACTTTTTTTTTTAAAATTATTATTTTTAAATTTAAATCATAAAAAATTTTATATATAATAGGGTTAAATAAATAAATTAATTAATTTTTAAATTTTTTATATAAAATAAAATTTTAAAAATTTATATTTCTTATAAAGATTAAAGTAAAAAAAGAAAATTTAAAAATAATTTTTATAAAATAAAAATTTAATAAATATAAAAAAAATTTAAAATTTAATAATTATAAATAAAATTATTAAATATAATTAAAATTAAAATTTTTAAAAAAAAAATAAAAATTAAAGAAAAAATATAATTTTTCTTAAAAAAACAAAAATTATAAAAAAATTATTTAATAAAAATAAAATAAAACTAATTAAAAAAAAAAAAAAATTATAAGAAAAAATAAATGAAAAAAAATATAATAAATTTAATTTAAAATATTATATAAAAAAAGAAAAAAGATAAAAAAAAAAAATATAAAATAAAATTTTTAAAAAATTAAAAAAAAAAGAAATATATAAAATAATAAGAAAATAAAATAAAATAAAAATAATATAATTAATAAAAATAAAAAAAAAAAAAAAACTTAAAAAAAAAAAATTATTAAAATATAATTTAAATAAAAAATAAAATAGAATAAAAAAATAATATTACAATATTGTGTATTTTTTTTTTTTCTATTTTTATTCTTCATATTTTTGATTTTATTTATAACCTTTTTTGTTTTTTTATTTAATTTATTCTTATTATTTTATTTTTTGTTTTTCTTTTCATTTTTTTTCTTTTTTTCTTTTCTTGTTTTTTTTTTTTTTCTTATTTTTTTTTTCTCTTTTTTTTTCTTTTAGTGTTTACACACCCCAAAATGGTGTATTTTTTGTTAATACAAGTTGGGGCCGAAAATTTTTGCCGCGCTGTCGGTACACAAGTTTGGATACAAAAAATTATTATATTATTTCTTATGCTATCCCACGCATTTTACATCACGATAAGGAGAATTACTTGTTTTACTGTGTATGACTCCAAGTTAGGTCTACTTTGAGCACTTATGAGACTTTAGATTTTGCTGCTTCCGTCTGTAATGTGCGTGAATTGAAAGGGAAGTTGGTGGAATTATGATCCCTAAGGTGAGCAAATTCAAAATATTTTCATTTCATTAAAGGTAAAGGACGAAAAGCACTGATATTGAGGTTGAACATTAGTTTTTTTTTATCAAAGTCTCCCGACTTGTTGGTACTGATCGCGGCTGGTTATGCAGTTTAACACAGTAAAATTCGAGAACTTTGACTATTTTCAACATATTTGACGGTACAAGAATTGTATTACACGTTAACACCTATTTTTAGCACAAATCTATACTCACCTCCAGTTATTAAACGCTGAACGAGGACACGAGACCGAAAAAGCACAGGAGCAAAGGAAAACGAGAGTTTGTTATGAACATCCAGATTCGCAGTCACGTGACCCACGCCCCGCTGAGATAGTCAGTTGGTACGTCGATGAAAAATGTCGCACGTTGAAAGACCGAGCGATAAAACGTTTTTATAACGTTCCGTCTAGAAATCATGTCCCAATCAGAAATTTCATTTATTCAAGCATGGGACATAGAAGGCCCGCTTGTTCTGGCGAGTATATGGATCGCACTGATGAGGCACGGTCCATCATTGATCTGTGCTTGATAAAATAATATCCTTGAATTGAAAGTGTCTGCAATTTGTGCTACGATTTTAACTCCGTTTATTAATTCTTTTTTTAACTTGTTCTGCTTATGGGCTTAAACACAGGACAAATGTTAATCAATCCCACTGCTTATTTGATACTATTTCATGTTACAGAGCGTTAAATACTGGAAATGTTACCAATTTATTTATTCAAGTAAGATGACCGTATCCCGCTAGGTGACCGTAGGTCGATTTCCTTTGGGCACCGTTTTTCCGGTATTTTTCAAATCGAATTTTAATAACAAAGACCATTTTTTAATTTCTATTATTTTTTACTCAGAATACATCAAAACGACATTGAGAACATCCCGGCATTCCTGTTTGTGTCAGCACTGTACATCTTGACTGGTCCTTCACAATTCTGGTACAGGATGTTGATGCGCTCTTACACCACCTCGAGGATAGTGTATACTTATGCTTATGCAATGAAACTAAAGGCTCCTACGCGATCAGTGGTATACAGTATCGGGCTATACATAATCATGCTGCCGATGTTGGCATGTGTGTTATATTTATCCTTGTGGTAGCCTTTACAATTTTTTCATTGAAATTTAAGTTCTGTGGAAAACTTTTATTTTATGAGAATTTTTACCATCGTTTTGGTCTTTAATTTACGTGACCATATATACTACAATTTTAGGTAAAAGTACAGAGCTTACGATTGAGTTTTCTATTGAAGTTTTACATAGAAAATTTACTTGGTATAATGTGTAAATTAATTTACTTTTAAACTAGGTATCCAGTATAAATAAAACTAGACTCTTCCAAGCTATTGTACACGATGGCATGGTGGCGAAACATATTGGCATCGCAGGTTGTAGATCTCGGCTTCGCGTCCGGCTCGGTAATCCATGTCCACCAGCTCAACTAGGGTGTAATAACTTGGGTAGGCTTTGCCAAACAGGAGAAGATCAAATCCTTCAAGCAATGCTAACTCTATCCGTCTATAATTGGTCGCTGCTAGAGGGCCTGGGTAGAGGACCTCTACAAAAATCTTTCAGAAATTCATTTACTGCAAGATTGCCTAGTTTACCTTTTTTATATATATATAAAGGCACTATATATGTACTGACGCTGCCTTTCTCAGTCAGAAATATTATTTTGCTAATGAGCGCCTCGCCAGCGCGATCCACTAGTAACTCATACTAAATAAATCATATTTGGTTCAATAACATCTGACTGAGTGATGACGTCATGAATTGCAGTAAAACATTTTCACCGCATTTGAAAATACTGACAAACGCACATGTTTAATATCAACATAGGTTATTCATCATATATTGTTTTGGTGAACGTGTTTGCCTCAGGCTTGTAATACGCAGGTGCCCGATTCTTTTCTGTCAACAAAAGAAAATTAAAATGACCTAGTTTTTTCACATAAACACATCTGACGTGGACTGACAAACTTTCTTTGTAGGTGACATCAAATTTCAAACATATCATCTGAAAATGACAGAAATGGCAAAATGACCTTTGACAGAATTTTTTTAAGTTTGTATTTTCTGGAAAGCAAATATCCAACAATGGAACGAAATGAGCCTAATGTGTAAACTGTTAGCAACATGCGAAAAATTAACTCGCTTCATTTGTTGTGTCAATACACTGTATATTGTATGTATGAGGTTTACCTCGGACATGAAATGCGGATGGACCGCACCTTGTGATTACGGCCCATCAATAATCCATATTTGACGAAACATATTTAAAAAAGTTTTGACTGTGTCGTAAGGATCGTTTTGTTAACTGCACATGTTTGATTGATTGGTGTTGAAGAACTAGACAAATTCTTTTCGCTCATCATTTTTATTTATTGAACCTGAGCCACCGATGGATCGTGCCTTGTCCACATTTAAAAAATTTAACATAGACTATAATCCTGCCAAAAGCGATCACAAGTAAAGCTCATTACCATGAAATGACAATATTTTACTAGTATTTTCACACCGTGTTGGCGACAAAAGTAACTTAATATCTGAGCATCCGCTTTATGTGATGAGTCGCTTATTTGTTTTCACTTCTTGTAGAAAGCTGGAAATACGTATCCTCGGCCATGCTTTACCATAGTTTATGATAAGTAACATTTGTGTGGTCCATGTATATGTTTTGATATATTATTATATATATGAAAAGAAATGAACATACATACAATCAGCCTAATTTGATTTGAAAGGGAGGAAGTATATTAAAGCATAAGCAATATCCTAAACTCATTTCATACGCTGATTACGCTCTGAAGGATTAAAGCTGCCGATCAAGCTAAGCAAGTACAGCCTTATTATGATCTGACTAATCCGTTAGTGTGATTTGGGACATTAAATAAGCCTGGGAAATGACCACAATAGCTTTAAGAAGATTCGAGCTACATTGGTGTATATAGACTCCATTTAGCCTAGCTAAAACTCAATATCAAGACGATGCTTACTTTCAAAAAGATCACGCACAGGCAGCCAAAGAAACCGCGGGACGAGTTTCTGCCCCACGATGGTTCAACCATAGCACGAAGAATAGTTAACTTTATGCAGAGTGTGTCGCAGTCACACGATGTTAAAAAGCACGTTAGATTGAAGAAATTGTCAAAGTTTGAAAGTATGGTTGACGTGGGTTGTGGAGATGGCCACAGTTCTGCATTATTTGCGCCGTATTTCCAAAGAGTTACTGGAATCGATAAAAGCAAAGCACAGGTACTTAATTAAAATTAATATTGTTTTTAAGTAGAAGCGATGAGGAGCTATTGATATATCATAGAGATATTACAAAATGTAGCAAACTGCACTCTAAGTGCAAACATCACAAAAAGGACTGAACAGCTGTAGTAAAGTTCAGTGCGTGGTATCTGACCTTGGGGATAATATGAATGGCGATAGAAGAAAATTGGGTGCTAAAATTTTAGGCGCCTATTTCTATATACCTGCAGAATTTTTTGTTTTACCGAACTGAACAACTGCTGGTTTGTGAACCCAAATCTAACCACGCGGTATATGACGCCAAAAATTGAAACAAAACCTGCCGATAACGCGTGCGTGCGTATTCGATCCGTTTCAAGCTTGATACAAAAATATGATACGAAAAAAAATTATCGGAATTTACGTTTAATAAAGTTTAGAGGACGCGTGATGTTGTTTAAATATATTTGAAACATTCATTCTCTACGACCCTCCCCGGGCGCAG
>OZ023140.1:8382887-8398497 GCA_963675895.2 Styela plicata
TCGACTTTTCTTCCTACAAAAACCCCGGGCGGGTTCGTAGAGTATTGGTATATAGTATTCTGCCAAGGTATTTTTTGTAACAAATTGGAAATATTATCTGAATGTTTCAAATATATTTGAACCTCGCGCGTCATCTAAACTTTATTAAATGTAAATTCCAATTAATTTTATTCGTATTATATTTTTGTATCAAGATTAAACCGGGCCAAATATGCACACACGCATTATCGGCAGGTTTTGTTTTAATTTTTAGCGTCATATAACGCGTGCTTAGATTTGGGTTCACAAACCAGCAGTTGTTCAGTTCGTTTAACCCAGTAAAACAAAAAATTATGCAGGTATATTGAAATAGGCGCCTGAAATTTTAGCACCCAATTTTCTTCTATTCGCCATTCATATTATCCCTCAAAGGCAGATACCACGCATTGAACTTTATTACAGCTGTTCAGTCCTTTTTGTGATGTTTCCAGTTAGAGTGCAGTTTGCTACATTTTGTAATATTTCTATGATATATCAATAGCGCCTCATCGCTTCTACTTAAAAACAATATTAATTTTAATTAAGTACCTGTGCTTTGCTTTTATCGATTCCAGTAACTCTTTGGAAATACGGCGCAAATAATGCAGAACTGTGGCCATCTCCACAACCCACGTCAACCAAACTTTCAAACTTTGGCAGTTTCTTCAATCTAACGTGCTTTTTAACGTCGTGTGACTGCGACACACTCTGCATAAAGTTAACTATTCTTCGTGCTATGGTTGAACCCATCGTGGGGCAGAAACTCATCCCGCGGTTTCTTTGCCTGCCTGTGCGTGACCTTTTTGAAAGTAAGCATCGTCTTGATATTGAGTTTTTAGCTAGGCTAAATGGAGTCTATATACACCAATGTAGGTCGAATCTTCTTAAAGCTATTGTGGTCATTTCCCAGGCTTATTTAATGTCCCAAATCACACTAACGGATTAGTCAGATCATAAATAAGGCTGTACTTGCTTAGCTTGATCGGCAGCTTTAATCCTTCAGAGCGTAATCAGCGTATGAAATGAGTTTAGGATATTGCTTATGCTTTAATATACTTCCTCCCTTTCAAATCAAATTAGGCTGATTGTACGTATGTTAATTTCTTTTCATATATATAATAATATATAAAAACATATACATGGACCACACAAATGTTACTTATCATAAACTATGATAAAGCATGGCCGATGATACGTATTTCCAGCTTTCTACAAGAAGTGAAAACAAATAAGCGACTCATCACATAAAGCGGATGCTCAGATATTAAGTTACTTTTGTCGCCAACACTGTGTGAAAATACTAGTAAAATATTGTCATTTCATGGTAATGAGCTTTACTTGTGATCGCTTGTGGCAGGATTAGAGTATATGTTAAATTTTTTAAATGTGGACAAGGCATGATCCATCGGTGGCTCAGGTTCAATAAATAAAAATGATGAGCGAAAAGAATTTGTCTAGTTCTTCAACACCAATCAATCAAACATGTGCAGTTAACAAAACGATCCTTACGACACAGTTGAAACTTTTTTTTAAATATGTTTCGTCAAATATGGATTAACGATGGGCCGTAATCACAAGGTGCGGTCCATCCGCATTTCATGTCCGAGGTAAACCTCATACATACATTATACTGTGTATTGACAGAACAAATGAAGCGAGTTAATTTTCCGCATGTTGCTAACAGTTTACACATTAGGCTCATTTCGTTCCATTGTTGGATATTTGCTTTCCAGAAAATACAAACTTAAAAAAATTCTGTCAAAGAAGACAATTCATTTTCAGATGATATGTTTGAAATTTGATGTCACTTACAAAGAAAGTTTGTCACTCTGCGTCAGATGTGTTTTTGTGAAAAAATTAAGTCATTTTGATTTTCTTTTGTTGACAGAACAGAATCGGACACAAGCGTATTACAAGCTTGAGGCAAACAAGTTCATCAAAACAATATATGATGAATAACCTACGTTGATATTAAACATGTGAGTTTGCCAGTATTTTCAAATGCGGTGAAAATGTTTTACCGCAATTCGTGACGTCATCACTCAGTCAGATGTTATTGAATCAAATATGATTTATTTAGTATGAGTTACTAGTGGATCGCGCTGGCGAGGCGCTCATTAGCAAAATAATACTTCTGACTGAGAAAGGCAGCGTGAGTACATATATAATGCCTTTATATATATATAAAAAGGTAAACTAGGCAATCTTGCAGTAAATGAATTTCTGAAAGATTTTTGTATAGGTCCTCTAGTAGCAATCACTTATAGACGGACAGAGTTAGAATTGCTTGAAAGATATGATCTTCTTCTGTTTGGCAAAGCCTACCCAAGTTATTACACCCTAGTTGAGTTGGTGGACATGGATTAACGAGCCGGATTCAAAGCCGAGATCTACAACCTGCGATGCCAATATGTTTAGCCACCATGCCATCTTGTTTAATAGCTTGGAAGAGTCTAGTTTTATTTATACTAGATACCTAGTTTGAAATTAAGTTAATTTACACATTATACCGAGTAAATTTCCTACGTAAAACTTTAATAGAAAACTCAATCGTAAGCTCTGTACTTTTACCTAAAATTGTAGTATTATGGTCACGTAAATTAAAGACCAAAACGATGGTAAAAATTCTCATAAAATAAAAGTTTTCCACAGAACTTAAATTTCAATGAAAAAATTGTAAAGGCTACCACAAGGATAAATATAACACACATGCCAACATCGGCAGCATGATTATGTACAGCCCGATACTGTATACCACTGATCGCGTAGGAGCCTTTAGTTTCATTGCATAAGCATAAGTATACACTATCCTCGAGATGGTGTAAGAGCGCATCAACATCCTGTACCAGAATTGTGAAGGACCAGTCAAGATGTACAGTGCTGACACAAACAGGAATGCCGGGATGTTCTCAATGTCGTTTTGATGTATTCTGAGTAAAAAATAATAGAAAATTTAAAAAAATGGTCTTTGTTATTAAAATTTCGATTTGAAAAATACCGGAAAAACGGTGCCCAAAGGAAATCGACCTACGGTCACCTAGCGGGATTACGGTCATCTTACTTGAATAAATAAATTGGTAAAAATTTCCAGTATTTAACGCTCTGTAACATGAAATTGTATCAAATAAGCAGTGGGGGATTGATTAACATTTGTCCTGTGTTTAAGCCCATAAGCAGAACAAGTTAAAAAAAGAATTAATAAACGGAGTTAAAATCGTAGCACAAATTGCAGACACTTTCAATTCAAGGATATTATTTTATCAAGCACAGATCAATGATGGACCGTGCCTCATCAGTGCGATCCATATACTCGCCAGAACAAGCGGGCCTTCTATGTCCCATGCTTGAATAAATGAAATTTCTGATTGGGACATGATTTCTAGACGGAACGTTGTATAAAACGTTTTATCGCTCGGTCTTTTCAACGTGCGACATTTTTCATCGACGTACCAACTGACTATCTCAGGGGGGCGTGGGTCACGTGACTGCGAATCTGGATGTTCATAACAAACTCTCGTTTTCCTTTGCACCTGTGCTTTTTCGGTCTCGTGTCCACGTTCAGCGTTTAATAACTGGAGGTGAGCATGGATTTGTGCTAAAAATAGGTGTTAACGTGTAATACAATTCTTGTACCGTCAAATATGTTGAAAATAGTCAAAGATCTCGAATTTTACTGTGTTAAACTGCATAACCAGCCCGGATCAGTACCAACAAGTCGGGAGACTTTGATAAAAAAAACTAATGTTCAACCTCAATATCAGTGCTTTTCGTCCTTTACCTTTAATGAAATGAAAATATTTTGAATTTGCTCACCTTAGGGGATCATATTCCACAACTTCCCTTTCAATTCACCACATTTCAGACGGATGCTCAAAATCTTAAAGTCTCATAATGCTCAAAGTATAGCCTAACGTTGGGAGTCATACCAGTATAAAAGTAATTCTCCTATCGGTGATGTAAAATCTGGGGATGAGCATAAGGAAATAATATATAATTTTTTGTATCCAAACTTGTGTACCGACAGCGCGCAGAAATTTTCGGCCCCACTTATTACAAAAAATACACCATTTAGGGGTGGTAAACACTATAAGCTTCTATAATCTATATAATATGTTATTGGACGCCCTTTTTTTAAATCTCGCTTATTTGGCAGATATTTTTTTTAAAACTCCAAAATATTGAAGGACTGCCTCTTCCAAAATCTTAAAAGGCATGTCCTCCGCCCCCTGGTTGAGCTGTCATATGCATCTTGACCCCGTTTTATGTTTTCTTTTCCGTTTTCTTCATATGATTTTCCGTATTTAATTTCATGTTTAAAGGAAGCTAAAAATATTGAAGTCTTCTTTAATAATTTAAAATTCCTATCATGCAGCAAATGCTATCAAATATTTGTGATAAATATTTAATATCTAATTTTAGCAAAGTCGCTCGACAACTAGTTCATCGAAAAAGGGCCACATGGTTTTACCCCCGCCCAGGGGCGTGAATCACTCACTGCACTTTAATAAAGATTCGGTTGCGTTCGGGATGTTTTACCTTAAAATTGCAGTTACGGGTACTACATACTTGAATAGTTCTTTACGAGTAAGTAAGTGGCTGTCAGTTGTTGTTTTTAGACATGGCCTTCGGCCATGCTTGGAGTGAATTTCAATAAAAAAGAAATAAACCGCTTTTACCAGGGAATTAGAACAGTGGTATGTGCATGAAGCCTAACCGCCTGTCATACATAGACTTAGGACTAGATTGTTAGAGTCCCAGGTTGTATTTTACTAACAAAAAGAGTAGCCTATGGAAAATGATCAAATGCCAATGTCAATTTCCCATCGACTGTTTGTCTCCTAAACGTTACAATTCAACGCTCTCTACGTTGTGCAATCTTTAATGGAAACGTGGAAAATGGAATATCACCACGATAGAACGACCGTATGCATCGTACCAGTTCCCCATTTCAATATTATACAGTGCAATAAGTACAGACAAACAAAAAATACTCTAGCAGTACTTCGTTGCGATGACAAGCAATAGAGCACCGGAAGTTTTTTATGACACTCGGAGAAACTGTCACGTGTCCCACGCACCATACCAATTATTTCCGTATCGACTGGCATATTTTCTTCGTGATGCGTCACAGACTGACCACACCTTGGTGACGTGTTCCATATGAGGCCATATATAACAAAACACTTTCTGTCAGAATTTTTATGACCGCGAAAGAAAGTATCTTATTGGTAGATAATTTGTCACTGTCCAGGGCAGATCCCCTGCCTGTATTCTACAAAGTTGGTTCAATTCTGTTTGGACGTTTTTACGACGCAAGTTCTGGTGCTATATTTTGTGGAAAAGCTTTTTTCGATATAGGGGGCGTAAGTTATTTTAGACATTGGTTAAGACCTTGCTAAGTAGGAAATCTCAATAGAAAAAACTTTTTTTGTGAACTCTTACTATAGCTAAGTTTTAAGAATATATAATAATAGGAGATAAGACTAATACTCATTATTGATCAGCTTGTCTTATCACCCACCCACTGTTTAATGTCCATACTTAATTTAACCAATCGTTTACTTTAAACCATGTCTCTCTTTATATTGCATGTTAATTTCTCATTCTCACATTTATTAAAATGCTTGTCTGAAGAAGTCTGACTTTGGGCAGACGAAACGTTAAAGAAATAAGTTTGTGTAAGTGTGAAGCAAGATTCTGAGAGTCTGAACCTTTCCAGTAGGAGATAAGATTTACCTTCTTAATCTTTCAACTTCTTCATTCATTCTACAGAATTCTACACCTCCATGTCGGCTTCCATCTTCTGGGTTTGCAAACGCCTGATATAAAAACAAAATCATGTTATTACGCTAATAAGTGCGTGCTTTAGATTACCCCAGATGTGGTGCGTGATTTTACTGTAGCTAGGTACATATTGCTCGGTCCACTGCATAAATTTTTTTTCTATTTTGATTTTGCTCTCGTTCTCACTTGTGGCTGTTATCCAATCATACAATTCATTTCGCCAAGCTAGTGATTTCGGGACACAGGTATTATGTCTCTTGCAGACTTGCTCTGAGCAACTTTTGATAAAGAAAACACGAGTCGCGGATAGCCTGCGCCATGGCGTCGCGATCCATCAGTGACAAATGTTTAACAAAACATGACAACACCAGTTTTTATGGCTGAGTTGTTGGTTTCTTATGCCTCAGACATGAAAAACGATTGGTATCGCTTTGTTGAATAAACGTCCGTTATCAATGACGACTCATATCTCGTATTGAAATAATTGCCCTAACATACGTCAAATCAGTAGTTGTATTCGGCTAAGCATGAGCCTCAGAGAACCACGGTAGCGCGATCTATCAGCAAGCCATGCTCGAAAAATATATTTTCGAAAATTCTTCAATGTGAATATACGTAGATCGTCCCATACCCCTTAACAGAAACGCAATAACAAATAATTTTGCAGATTGACAATATCAGAAATTTCATTTTGCCAAGCACGCGCCACAGATGGTCTGCGAATTGTCTCATCACGAAATAATTGTAACGTTTTCCAGATTGACAAAATTAGTAATTTTATGTCGGCAAGCACGAGCCACAGATGGGCCGCGCTTTGGCAGCGCGATCCATCAGTGACTTATGCTCAAGAAAATATTCTGTCATAAAACTCTCGCGATTGCGACTGAAAAAAGATGGATTTTGATATTATTCCTTCGTAATGTAGTTAAAACAATTATCGATTATCATCATTTGCATTAAGTTTTACTACACTAAATTGTTGCTAATCCAAAGTAACGCACGGTTAATAAAACGGATTAAATAATAAATTGTTCAATATAAGCCAAGTTTTTATTGCCAATCTTGGACCGTTGGTTGATGTATAACATCATAAGGTGACGCAGCATGTTTTTGTTTATACAAATACATTTTGAGACAGGCTGTATTCTATTAAAGTAAAACAAATCGGGCCGCTGATTGATCTTGGCGCCAAATATAAGGCATACAAATACCGTACATTCCGACCGTGACCCATGATAGCGGAAGTGAAAATTAGATGAATGTATTGATCAGTTTCTGTTAGCAAAGACTAAATGACATAGTTTCAGGAGCAATGTATTTTTCGCATGGTTACATTTTAAGAACATTTGCAAATAACTTCGTCTGGCGCGAATTAATATTACTCTTTTGCGAGATCAGAGTATTCCTGATATTGAATTTATGGTGTAGTAGCATCGTACATTAAAGAGATTTTATTATTAATCTGCACATTTCATACAATGTCGATCCCAATAGGAAATTTTATTCTGTTAAGCATAAGCCACCGATGGACCGCGCCTTGGCGGCGCGATCCAACAGTGACTCATATATAACAGAACATGTTTATGAAATCTTTGTGAATTGAAATAGTTTTCTGTGTTCCCGTTAATTTCAAAGTAAAAACGTATATAGCTTACGACAAATCTGTTTTGTGATGTGCCCTAATCATAGAAATCCAAGTCAAATCCGTATCACCAAATCCATTTACTGGTAGTACAAACTCATCCAATCCCCATCCAATCAGAATTATTTTGTTCGAGCATGTTGCGATGAGTATATATATATATATATATATACTGATGGATCTCGCTGGCAAGACGATGTCCATCAGTGACACGTGATTCTCAGAAATTTCAATTTCAAAAATTAATTTCAGGAGTTTTTACAAACCTTATATTTCAGTCGCGCTTGTCCAGTTCGAAAACTGATGAAGACAATCTCTAGCACTAATATACAGGCATAAAACCCGTAATCAGTAATAAATTCACTGGTCACATTTGAAACACTCAACATCTTGCAGTACTCAAATTTAAATGGCCTATATAAGCGCTTCGACGACTTCTCTTTAATACTATAGAACACAAAATTACTCAGACAGGAACCCTTTTTTAAAAAGTATAAAAAAAACGAATTTTCAATGAGTTGGATGAATCAGCCTCGCATTGCTTTATGTTTCCAAGCAAGTACCAAAGAATGAACGCGTCCACATCCTTGAATCTAGCTTAACGAAGTACGCGTGCTTAAATTCTAACTACAAATTCAGAGAAACAACGATTTTGATAGGTTAGGTAATCGACTGTAAGTTAATACATCGTCGTTGGATCGTGCCGGAGAGGCGCGGTTCTTCAGTGATTCATGCTCAGTACTTCAATCGGTAACGCCACCAGCCGCTTTCCAATGAACGGCATAAAAATATCACGAATTCAAACCTATTCCGGCCTTCAAACTTAACCCCCATATCTATTTAACGTTTGATCGAGTTTGGATCATTGATGAAATTTTTATTTTCCGATCGCAACTTAATACTTCACTGTAATTGTAAGATAATTAGCACCTGCAAACGGTTTCAAACTACAGTTATATTTATACATCGTCATTTCATCTGCCTTGGGATACGGTTGACCGGATAATAAGCCTAATGCAAGTATATACGATTGCTGATGCGTTTACGTTTTATATGCCTCATTTGCAAAAGCATATGTTTTTCTTCTAAATTGCAAAAATAAGTTAAATTCAATTGCATGGTTACTAGTGGTGAAACTGGGGGGTTGAAACATGCCTTCAACTAAAATTTGAGAAGGTTGGTGGGAAGGGGGACAGATCACCAAGATTTCGGATATTATTTTATAATCTCAATACAATGTGCAAAATTCCTTGCTCAATATCGCTTTTTATTCACGTTTTCTGTTTACGTTTGTCGCAAATGACAGTTCCCCCCCAAAAAATCAAAAATTTTCGCATATCTTTGGCGTGCAGTTATATTCGGGAACAGAAGTGAAATTTTGATTTTGATCTATTTTATGTTTTGATTTTAGACCTTCCGACGTCACTATTCCTGGCAATTATTGTGAAAAAATCGCTGGTATTGTTTGATTTATTTCAATTAGTGGGTGCGATGGCGAGTGGTTGGACATGTTGTCATCGTAGGTTGAAGATTTCGGGTTCGAGTCCAGGCGAGTCCGGCTCGGCATTCCGCGGGCGCGATGGTCTGGTATTTAAAGATGTTGGCAACGCAGGTTGAAGATCTCGGGTTCGAGTCTTGGCGAGTCCGATTTGTTAAGCCATGCCGACCACTCAACCCAAGGTGTGATAACCTTGGAAGGGTAAGCCAAACAGGAAAAGATTATATCTTTCCAGCATTACTAAACTTGTCCGCCTATAAGTGGCCGCTTGTTCAGGACTATGGTTAGAGAGTGCTCCACTCCAAGAAGTGGCTATAAAAAATAAATAAACGAGGCGGAACCGAACTTAGACGAAACAGTTATGTCGTAAGTCGCTGCCGATCTGTTGCTCAGGACACTATTCTTAAAGATTCTGGACATTTAGAAACACCAATCGCCGAGTGGCCTAATGGATAAGGCATCTGACTTCGAATCAGCAGATTGAGGGTTCGAGTCCCCCTGGGGACAGTTTTCCAAATTTGTTTGAAGTACATAAGGATCATGGAGAACTGGTATTCACCTTTTTTTTCTTTCGATCAAATCGAAATAAATCGTTTTGTATGCTCTGTAGGTACGAGTCATGACGTATTTTCTGCGTATCGTAAGAAGCATGTTTTATTAGAAGTTCGCGCCAGCATGGCCGAAAATAGTACCTGAAATGAGTCAACTAAGGGCCACTCGAATGCCAAGAAGCTACAATAAACCTTGCCAGTAAACTTTGCCAGCAACTGCATCTCATACAGAGATAAATCACCGTGGTAAAGTACAGAGTGCTATCTGTCCTGTATAAAACAATCGAACACCTCTCGCCTACACGTATGAGTTTTTTTTTTAATTTCAAATTATAACTATTCAAAAAGGATCGTGCGTTAGCAAAAGAAAATATTTAACACATCAATTTACCTTGTTTTTTGTTTGTTGTTTTTTTGTTTTTTTGTTTACCTTACATCTAAAGCCGCCCGAATTGGCAATGCGTTCTTGACTATATTGATCTATGTGACGAGTTATCACCAGCAGAGGAATAGATACTGTATTGTTACATTACAAACACTTTTTACATCTATCGCGAGAACTAATCTGATACAAGTCTTTCAAGGCGATATTAAACTATATTATTATTCTGACTAAGAACTGGACGTTGCCGGCGAAATTTTCACCTATTCAAAAATTGGGCTTCATGCAAACGGACAATGAAATCTGCAATGCGCCAGAGACTGTTTCATCATGAGATGCACCAGATGTGTAGTCGACCATTATCGTATTATCGTTTATCACACGTCGTGGAATATGAAAATCTCATACCCACCTTGGTCTGGTGCCCAAGACCAGTAGTAGTCAAAGCACTGTTTTTTTTTATACATACATACATACATACGGTACATACTGGGTTGTTAATTTTCCCTGCCTAATTACAATAGGTTGACACTTGGTATGAAGAAAGAAGTTTTAGCTCGAAGAATATTCATGATTTAACAATCGTGTACACAATGTGCAAAACACGGGGCGTGTTAGTTTCTGTTGTCGCGGCCAAGGGCTCGGAACTAGTTTTGTTAGCGCATTCGTGTAGAACACATGCTCATGGCAGGTCAGGTTTGTTCTAATGAAACAAACAAACAAACTCGGCATATAACCAGTCACAAAAAAGATCTCGCGCTCGTTTTTAAGGTAAATTTTGAGTTACTAGCTGGAGCTCTCTTGCGAACTGTTGCTACCGTAAATAGATACTTGATCTGTCTGCTCATCTAACTCTCTGACCGGCGTGTTGATTTAAATCGCCCTCTGGACAGCGCGATCTACCGGCATCCAGTAGGCCCACGTGAACAAAGATATTCAGACAAACTTTTCTGATTGGAAGGCAGCATTATGTAAAACATACCGCCTCCCGATGCAAAAAAGTCCAACAAACTTGTCATTTGATTTGTGCAAAGTTGCAAGATCCATATCATACAATGAAAACTAATAAATGCCCCAAAATTCTCTATTAACGATAGTTTATCCATATTTATAACATTTTGATTGTTTAGAAAATCTGACCGGCGCAAGGCCCCATGGCCCAATGCATAATGCGTCTGACTTCGAGTCAGAAGATTGAGGGTTCGAGTCATTCTGTGGTCGTTTTCCAAATTATGTTTCAATACATGAAGATTACGAAGACCTGAGGATTTCCCTGTTGTTTTCACATTTTCTCGAATAAATCGAAATAAATTGTATTGTACGCCTTGTCGGTACAAGTTTTAGAATAGTTCAAACGTACGTCCTACGTATCGAAAGAGGCATATTTTTTCAGAAGTTTTTTCCAAGCATGGGCGGAAATAAAGACGAAAATATACCAGCAAACTGCACTCTGGAAACATAAAATGATGGGCCAAACCACCATGGTAAAGTGCAGAGTGGTATCTCTCCTGGGCAAGTATAAACCATCTAGCCTTTCTCTGTTTCCTTACTGCCGCCTCTTACGACTAGGAGTGTCCCTTTTAAAACTTGAAGTATACTTGAACATTTTTTTTTTAATTTCGAGATATGTTCGCTCGTTCGCAACAGAAAATATTTAAAATATTGATTTGCCTTGCTTAATTAGAATAGGTTGACACTTGGTATGACGAAAGAATTTTTAGCTCGAATAATATTTATGATTTAACAAGGGGGGTACAAATTGTGCGAAAAGGGAATAAGAAGATTGCGTGTAATTTTTATTGTGAAAGTTTGCTTTAAGCATGGCCGAAAATAGTAGCTGAAATGCGCCAACTACAACTCGAATGGCAAAGAGTTACCTACAACAAGATAAAATGCCAGCAACTGCATTCTGACAAGCACATTCGAAGTTCGGAATAAACTTGTCGTATTCTGATTTCGGATATACTTTTGCCGCAAGTTATAAGATACTTAGCGGACATATCCGTTTGTTCCTTTTCCAGTATAAACTTTTGCAACATTTTTTTTATGTTCATACTGTTTGCTTACGATTTGTAACTTGCAATATTATTTTGACTCCCCTGATATCTGAAACTTGCTTTGCAAATGAAATACGTCAACTTTACAATAGATCTATTAATGGAAGTTGGAAATTTGAAATTAGTCTTCCGGTGATTTGGCTCGATTATAAGTATCGCAATGGCCTGTCATTAGATCTAATGCAGACAAGTTCACCTTGGAACGCTTATGTATAAAGCTTACGATGTGGATTGTAGGAAGTAGACGAGACGGAACCGATCATAGAAGAAACAGTCATGACGTAACGCACTGTCGATCTGTTGCACAGGACACTGTGCTCGAAGATTTTCCATATTCGGAGACATACAACGCCGCGGGGCCCCATGGCCTAATGGATAAGGCGTCTGACTTCGAATCAGAAGATTGAGGGTTCGAGTCCCCCTAGGGTCATTTCCCAAATTTGTTTTAAATACAAAACGATTATGGAGAACTGAGGATTTCCCTGTTGTTGTTTTTATCGATAAAATCACAATAAATCGTATTGTATTCTCTATAGGCACGCGTTTGAGAATAGTTGAAACCTATTTTCTGCTGTAGCATATATTATAGTAAATTCACTTTAATTTGGCTAACTTCGAAACTTTTTTATGTTCTAAATTATATAGCATTGCCACGCTAATTAAAAACAAGTACGAACCAAATTATTAAATAAACCTGCAAGACAAGTTTTGGCCAAATCAAAATGACCGTATAAGTTGTTTTGTGAGGGCATTGAGGAGAGCGACATAGAGAGACACGAACTGGCGTGCAGTAAGAATTACAGGCCCTGGGTCATCTGCCCGGGCGTTACTTTATACTGATTCTATAATAATATAGCAATAAATATATTGAAGACGGGTTTAAAGTTCTCGAATAGTATCGATATGGATAGCACGACAACAATACCACTAAATTAGCTCATTTGGTACCATACTTTGGTACACTAAAATACTCTTTATTCTACACTATATTCGGTAAGAATTATACGTCAGTAAGAATTATAGGCCCTTGGCCATCTGGCCAGGCGATTTTACTTTCATAACGGATCGAAATCAACTATAATAATATCTTAATAAATATATTTAAAAACTTGGCTTATGGTTTTTCAATAACATCAAGATGGACATCAACCACAATATCTAACAAAATATCCTTTTTCTATCCTACACTGCGTATCACAAGAATCATATTTTTCACATCAATAACAGGCTTCAGAATGATATGCTGTAGATATTGGCTAACTTTGAACTTCCCCCTCCATTATGGGCGAATGTGACTAATTTCGAATAATAGTGGCCATTTTTAATTTTTACGAAAATGCATCGGAGCCACGGCGTACGACTAAACTTCCCAATCGGATTTTTTCTTGTATAAGCCACAGATAGGCCGCGCTTCGACAGCGCGATCTGCCAGCATCCTGTAGGTCTATTTATGATTTTCACGCTAATAAAAAGCGCATAGAGCCAGAAAATAATCATAACGCAAATGGAAGATTGGTTTGCCATTAACAGAGCGAAAATCCGCGACGGTAATTCCACAACTTTTTAAGCATTCACTCTAAGCCATGGTATCCCGTGACCTTACAATTCCCTTTCTTTTATTCATGAGCTTGTGCAACACTTGAAATGAATTTCCGTCCACTGCAGACCACTGATGGACAGTTCCTTTGCGCGAATCACCTGTGGTTCACGTATGAATAAGTGGTGCGCATGTGTACTTCATACCTAAAACCCAATCTAACGTGCTGTTGTATGTGTATACATGTATAAGGACCAACTATTATTTAGTTTTTCTCACACTTCCCCATTACTCAATAGGGGCGATAGCTACGTGTGGAATGATAATTTCTATTCTAGGAGCTTAGATTTGAATTTTAGTAATATGGACTAATCGAGCAACTCATTTGAAAGAAGCTAGATTCTTAGTTTTCCTTCGGGTATCCTAAGCTCAATTCCTTTAGTTCGGATGAACAATAATGATCGAGAACATCAACGCTGTTACTATACACTGGCGTAGATGATTATTGAAGCTTTCCGTACTGTTGGGCATAAGAAATAAATATTTCAACGATGCTTCCTTGTGATAGAATTATCATAAGTTATGACCCTCCTCGCCGACCGAAAAAAATCGAAGAATGGCCTTAGAACGTAGTAAATCTGAAATTTTTGCGCGTCTTAGGCGCTCTGTACTGGTTACTCTTAATTACCCATTTTTGGCTTTTAAATCCCGCGTTTTTTGTCTGTTTTATGGTTTTATACAATAAAAACCTATTTTCAGGAAAAATTTGCCTATTACGACGTCATGCGTGCATTATAATTTTTTTTTTTCAAAATTTGGCCGTCCTCCTTCCGAAGTTCTAGTACGTCACTGAAAGGAAAACACTTTCGTCGTTTTATTTTCGTGCTTGTGTCGCATGGCCAACATTCCGCCCGTCTCGGCAAATAATATTTTTTTTGATTAGGTAGAAATATACTTCCCGATCTCCAAATTGTGGAATATTCCAATATTTTTTGTGATCGAATCTGATTCAGGAAGATTAGTTTAATTATGTCTTAATCTTAAATTCATTTACATATCATTTGATTTGAATAATTACCATTTTCCACGTGCGCGTAATCACGCTATTTAAAAATTTTAAGTAGCCTACCTCTCAAATATGTTCATTTTTTCAACAACAAAAACAAAAAAAAATGTTGCTGGATCCTATCTTCACTTTTATGCAACATTCTCCACATAACCGGTAGATATATCAGCAATAATGCAATGTGCTTAGAATATATCAGCAATGATGGGGCGATAGAGTCTCAAACCTACAAATATGGGAAAACAGGAACATGTTCTGGCATATTAGTAGTACCGATGAAGCAGTTTTTAAAACTAGTTTTGTAAAAAATGTACCAATGACGAATCCCGCAGTCCGAATGCGATTCATGCGTGGTTCATGTATGGCATTTTTTTACTGCTGAGTAGTAGTCCCACCTTTTAGGCTATAAGATATGCACGATAATGTGCTGGTAAATATCTCGGATAATAAAAAGTCGGCCAAACTACTTTCCTGCTCATTAAAAAAATCGCGTTCAAATGTCAAAAATGCGAACTAATGCAGGCGCGACTTTGCAGATCAAATACAAGTAATTCCGACGGCTGGGAGAGAAATGGCGGTTTAACCTCATAATGGATGGCTGACAATGGGTAGGTAACACAACTCGTAAATACCTATGAGGATTCTATTGTAATATGGAGAGCACAGCCAAGTCGGGAGCAGAGGGACAGAAGGAGCAACATCCCCTCTTTGCAGATAGTTCCTCATTTTTGTGCCTTTTTATGAGAAGGGTGGATAATTTCATTGTGATCCGCACGGTATATTTTTTAACATGTGTATGAACATAGTCTTAGGGTGGAGATCAAAAAGGTGGTTTAACCAATAATCAAGGTTTAACTTTTAAGCGATAGTTCAACTCGAGTTCAAAAGGGTGGTTTATCTTTAGGCAGAGTTAACCCAGATTTAAAATTAACGTTATTATAAACCTGGTACAAAGGTAGTTTAAGTAGGGTCAATTTCAAAAATGATGGGTTACGCTTGGCCGGTGCCTATAATATGCCACCCCTGACACAGTGCACACTACATCGTTTTTTCATCTATTAAAGACTTCTTAAAT
>OZ023140.1:8398597-8410441 GCA_963675895.2 Styela plicata
CGATGTATTGTTCAGAATCCAATATGAGCACAGTAACGGCGTGATTGGGACTTCGTGATTGGACCATACATATAGGCAGATAATTTAATGATGATACTCTATTGATGTCATAATCTAAATGCATTTTTTGTAATAATGAAAGTTGAGATAACTGAAACAAAATTAAACAGACAAGATAAACAGAATTCATAATTTTAAAAGCCAGCGGTGTAATTTCTGAATATATCGTTGGCATCATTGATGTGCTTTGACCTTTTTTATTGAAAAATCACAATAGCGCGGGAAGCAGTGTCGGAACTATACCAGCTACAGTGACGCATGCAAAAAATTATTTGGGGAAGAGCACATTTATTTCAACATTCAAGAATATGCAGTAAAAGTAAATATTAAATCAGCGCACCGGAGGCGCACAATTTTTTTTTTGATAACAAAACAATAATATTTTTTTGTGAAAATCGATTAAAACGCTCACTTGAAGGGCGACATATGGCACACAATTTATAAGGGAAAGAAATTGCGCGCAAAAATTTACCAGCTACAGTGACGCATGCAAAAAATTATTTGGGGAAGAGCACATTTATTTCAACATTCAAGAATATGCAGTAAAAGTAAATATTAAATCAGCGCACCGGAGGCGCACAATTTTTTTTTTTGATAACAAAACAATAATATTTTTTTGTGAAAATCGATTAAAACGCTCACTTGAAGGGCGACATATGGCACACAATTTATAAGGGAAAGAAATTGCGCGCAAAAATTTTATAAAAGTGGAATAAAAACCTCTCCTTGGATCCGTTACTGACCAACTATGAAACCATCTTAACCGGTAACCACCACTATTGCGTGTTTTGCACAATCATACTCTAATACATAGAAGTAAATTATCAGAGCAGAAACATCAGGATATTATGCTATTCTTAGACAATTTGGAGTTGAATCTCAGCTAAAGCTCATCTCAATTAGAAGTTATATCTTGTAAAAAAATAGTCGAGTCACGATATAGGCTACAAGGCATGTCGGGAATACGTCTGTATGGTTTGAGCAAATAAATAGCATTATTCAATAATATGAAGAGAACTTAAATTGCACCAGAAACCAGATGCAAAAATGCATAACAACAACATTCTTGTATCCATGCCTTCGAACAAGACTGTACCTATGGATGGTGTACATGGTTTCGTCGTGAGAAAATCATCTGCGACGACACAATGCTGCTATTATGTTGAATATTGCTTTATAAATAGGATCACTAATAATGGGAGTATAAGCATATTCGTCCCCCTTTTTTAAATTATTGGGGGAAATGTCTTCCTGTCCCTTCCGCCAAACGCCCTAATGGGCGCACCTTCCCAACAACAAATCCAGTGGTTTTTTGAGTTTTTATAAACAACCTTCAGGGCCGTCCCCCACCCTTTCCCCCGACTAATTTTAATTGAAGGTTCAAGTTAAAACCCACTATTGTAGCAAAATACCGCGACCCCCAAAACCAACTTCACCTTTCCTATCCACGCATACCCACAAGAAAAAAAAGGGGTTCACAACCATCCCTGTAAAAAAAAGAAATTGAAAGGGTAAGTGTAGTTATTAGTTATTTAGGAAAAATTCAAACGTATTTTTTTTTCATTTCCGATGAATATGGGGCAGGAAAAGGCCCACCAAAAATCACTTTCGACCCGTACAATTTTGAATATAAAGATAGGAGCATTTTGCAAACCCTTTGGTGCCAGCCGGGCGAATTTATAAAATAAAAAAAAAATAATATGCGAAAACTGAATAAAAAATGGATGGTAAAGGAAATTTTGCTTCAAGATAAAAATTTTTAAATGAAAAAAATAAAAATAAAAAAATTGAGAAAGAAAATGTTGGAATACAGCCCTTCTCTACGGGCGATCCCTTTTTTTCCGAGGCTATATATTTTGGATAAAAAAAAAAATTTTTACAACTGAGAATAAAAAGTGAATGACAAAATGAAAACCTTGCCCCCCATAGCTAAAATGTATGATTTAAAAAATATTTCCCCCCGATACAAAATGGCAGGAAAGATGGAGAGAAACCACTATTTTTTGTAATGCCAAAAAGATAAGTAAAAGTTTCTGGTGAAAAATTTTTTAAACCATAAGAAAAACAGAGGGGAGAATCCAAAGACCCGTATGTGAGATTAATAAAACCTGTTAGGAAAATATAGGTCCCGGAATTTAACATGGAATGACCAGAAAGGTCCATCCGAACTCCTAGAACCGAAAAGATGTAAAACAGTAGAAAAATCATAATAGTGTGTAGTGATTTAGGTAAATGACAGTGAAAAAATAGAAAGACGGTGCCCCCCCACTGAGAATAAAATGAAACACGGAAAAAATAAAAAATAAAATTTAGCATTTTATAGCGAAATAATTTACATTGGTGAACGGAGAAAGGAAAAACATATCCAAATACCCCATAACAGATGGAAATCTCAGCCAACAAAGACAAGACCGTAGTATTGTAAAATAATAATAAAAAAAAATTGAATTGCCCCCTAAATTATATCTAGAAACTGCATTATAACACGAAATAATAAGATAATCTTGGTATTTTTGGAAATACCTACAAAGACTAATATTGCCAAAAGAAAGCCCAATGATATTCCCTGAAAAATTCCCCCCTCCTGAGACCTGAAAAACGGAAAAAAATTAAAACCCTAATGGGTAAAGTAAATAAACTATCGTGTCTTGTGACGTGTGGGGGGTGCAAGTTACTCCCCACCACCTGATTGAGAATTACCCCAAAGTTCCCTAGCGAGCGACGCGAGTGAGCGTGACGCAAAAGTGAAGATAATTTTATGATTATTGCAAAATAGAATAATAATCACATTAAAATAAAATTCGGAACGCTTATGTCGATGTACCGTCAATTTAAAAGTCAGCCAGCCGAAAAGTCACCCGCTTTTTACATAATCATAAGCATTCCAATGAAAACAATCAATCTACATAATTTTGGTTAAAACGATCGGAATAAATTAGATTATTTCCCAATATTGTATGTGGAAAATCCCCTATAAAAACCAGAAAAAACCGTGTGATTTTGAAAACATGAAGGTATTAGAGCTGTCGAGTGACACCCAAGGGAAAAAAAACAACGCCCTTGTTGGGAGGCAAAAAACCCCCAACCCATCCCACAGTAAAAATATTTTTCCCCGGCAATTCATGAAACGCGATGGCCCCCTATCCCATCGCCCCCGAATGCTTTCCCATGGTTGAAATGTGGAAAAACTAGTTTAGAAATGTCTCCCGCCGTTTCTATAAAGCCCGCGCCCAATTTTTCCGAAAGATAAGAAAAACTGTGGCAATATGAAATCGCAAAAAAAACTTTAAATAGGGTTAATCCCTTTAATTAAAACCCGTTTTCATTCATTTTTCGGACCGATTAAGTTAATATTTGAAAAGTGGTTCGCCCCT
This sequence comes from Styela plicata, assembly GCA_963675895.2. Lineage (NCBI taxonomy): Eukaryota > Metazoa > Chordata > Ascidiacea > Stolidobranchia > Styelidae > Styela > Styela plicata. The sequence goes on from OZ023140.1 coordinate 8,402,032, forward strand.
CAAATTGGGTAACTGAACCCTTATTTTCTTAAATTAATCACGAACCCGCGGCCAGCCGCGAAAAAAAAAAAGGAGGTTTTTCATACTCGCAAGGGTTTTAATCCCTTGTGTGGGGGGGGTGATTAAATAATCAAAGCCTATTTTTTTTTATGTTTTTTTTTTTCGGGGGAAAAAAAACATTATTGTTGTCCTATTGGGCCCCCCTTGTCCCGTGGAACCCTACCCCAACGTAACCCGGGGGGCTCCTTATAACCCAATCAACTTATTGGCAAACTGGACACCATTTGGTAAGTGGGGACTTTAGTTATCTGTATCCCTATGTGTTTTAATAGCTCACCCCCCCGCGAAAGTAACCAAGCCAGAAGGGCAAGCACTCGGTGGTAAAACCGGTTCCCCAAGCAACGAACCCATCTCAGCGCTTCCCGGACCAATACTAGTCCGCGCCTAAACCGACTGAGGAAACACCGAGCCCAGGGGGTAACCAGGGCTGGGCCGAAAACCGGACGGAATGCTGGGTGTGGGGATAGTTTAGAAATGAAATTGAGTGGGGGAAACAACGCACCCTAAAATTAAAGCCTGTTATATAGTATTTAGTTTCCCGAATATTATGAAATTCCCCCAAGATCCATAGGTCGCATAAAAATCAACCATACCCAGAGTTTTTATTTCCGTACCCTACCAGACCCTCCCATTTGCCCCTGACTTGCGTGTTACGGTGGGTATTAGTAGGCTCACAAAACTATAAGCGACCTAAAGAACTTAAACAAAAAATTCCATTTTTTTTTTTTGCGGTCTTTAGAGAACTCAGGCCAGGACCGCGGTGTTGGAATTATTTTTCAAACTGCAAAAATGGGAAAAGCTGCGGAATATCAACCCAATTAATCCAGGGTAACCACCATTTGACCACCACACCAAGCAAAATTATCCCAAGAAAATAATTCCTTGCAGGGAAGTTATTATTTAGAACACTAACACCCCACAAGCCTATCCCGGAAATAGGTTTGCCAGAGTTCAAATTTTTTCCCAAAAAGTGCCATTTTTTTCCATGGAAACTGCATCGAAATATGGCCTAGAATGATTAGGAGACAACAAAAATTGCTTAGGCATTCTCTTACCCTTTCATTGCGATGCCGATTAAGTAATCCATTTTGGCGAACACCCATGTTTGTAGTTTTTGCCGTGAAAGAATAACACAATCAAAGGGCCTTTTGCCCCAAAACAATTACCCTACTGCCCCAACAAACGACCGTACTTAAAACTCCTGCTGTGACAACTATGTTTGCTTCCCGGACTTTTGAAGGTTTAATGAGCTATATTACCGATGATTGGCCCAAGCGAAACATCCGGTCCTCCAAGGGTTTTTGCAAATGAAGTTTACTACCATAACAGCAAAAAAATATCCATGAAATGGTGTCCTTCAAAATAAAAAACTGGGGCCATGATTTAATACCCCTCCACCTAAACAAAATGGGGTGCCAAATTGCCTGGCAATCAAGTGACATTCGCCATTCCCGTGGTTCCACACCGCTTCCCACACATGGGAATAATTTTTAATGATAATCAATCTATTTGGTAAACTAAAACTTAAAATGAGCAACCCGGAAAGTGCGACCTCAATCACTATACCCTCCAATTGGGCTATGAATTGTCCCAGAAAATTATTTTTTTTTTTTTTTAAATTAATTTCCCCAGTTAAAGTGGAACGAATCTCCCTATTTGAAAATTAAGCGAAAAAGAGAAACAAGCAGAAAAAATTAATCAACACTGGTAATCAAATAGATTCAGATAAGCCACTTTTTATTCAAGGACAAAAAAATTAATGTCCAAGCCAAGTCCCCCCAACCTGGGTATAGAAAAGGAGCTTCTAAAAAAAAAAAATCAAATAATCCTAACAAATTCCCCCAAAAACCTAACAATTACACATCCCGAATCGGCCAACACTAGCCGTCTCAGAAAAAAATAAAGCGAGAAATCATTTCCATGTCATTTCAATTTTTTTTATATTCCAAGAAACTTGCCCCAAGAAAAACAAAAAGCGATCATCAATGTGGCCAAACACCAAAGGCCCTATTCCTTGAATTTATTAGCTGGCAATTTTGATTTTTCCTGAGTACAGAATTTTTTGCGGGACCTTAGAGAATTACCAAAAAATATATTCCCATGTACATATAGGTAACTGAAAAGATCGGGTATAGTAGGGAACCCCTATGCTAATAGCCAGAACAGAACAGTTTAAATGTTTAATAGTCAAAACCTGGATAGGTGTTTGCCCTTCGGGTAGAGGGGGGGGGGGGGTGGGAGGTGGGGAGGGTGGGGAGGCGCGCGAGACGGGGGGGGGGGGGTTGGATATCCTACTTTCAAAATAATCCTCCCCTTACGGAAAAAAACGCTCTGTTTCTCCCCTCTTTCTCTTGCAAGATTCAAAAAATAAAAACAAAAGGTTTAAAAAATAGATTTAAAGTGGTTTTTTTCCTTGTGAACCCCGAGATGGCGAGAGAGTTAAAAGAGAAATCCTGGCATCCCCCCTAACAATGAACACAATAAATATTACACAGTTTTTAATGCGAACAAAAGTACCGAAAGGGAACAAATTTTTTACAGATCATGAATGGTACTTTTTTGTGGATAAAGAACACCACCCAACACAATCTGCCGTTATGGTTGAAAGCCTGTAAAAAGCATTTTCCCGAAAAAAGCCCCTGAACCCGTTTAACCTTTTGGGTGGAGCCCCGATGAAATAAAAATATTATATGTTTAATATAATATTGATAAAGCGGATGGATAGTAGCACGAACACTATTTTGATAGAATCCCTATTAGGGTAAGTCCAGGAACACTATTCTTACCAAAAAATTAATTATATGTCCCTAAGACAAATTAAAGGCAAACATACATAAAATAGAATTTTGAAAATAAAAATACCCCATTTTGCTTATTGACAAACAACATTTTAAATATTATTAACTTTATTAGCATCCGTAATGATTATATATAATTTAAAAATAGTTTTTGTCATTTGGTATATCCTTTATTTCCGTTTAATGGGCCTTATGATATAGGTTACAGGAAAGCGGAAATAAAAAATCGAGCTGGCCAAACAAACCCCCAGATCCGAGCCAATAAAAATTATGTCAAAATTATCACTAAGGGGAAAAAGAAAGAACTTTTAAAAAATTCCAACAAAAAAACCAAATGCCACAATGATCAAGCCCTGGAATAACCTTGGTAGTATCTAAAATTCAACTTCAGTCCCCCCTTGATTTGAAAATTTAAGTGACATAAACCATATTTTGTTTAACTAACAAAAATGGAAACGGTTTTGCAACTTGCCGCCCCCTCCCCCTGGGGCACCCATCGTCCCAAAATGTATAAACCAAGTTCCCAAAAAAGCTTCTTCGAGCATATTACCTCCAGTGTTCATCGTTAGTAATCAAGGAAACACCTCCAATTAGCTAACAAAACCACAAAGTAGATAAAAAAATAAACGGTTATGCTTCTGAACTATTATAAACAATTTTCGCACAGGCAGATGAAATACATTGGAACAACAGAGTCGGGTGACAGAAGTAAAAGTTCATTGATAAGAAGTTGCGTTACTGTTGCCACATCTAAAGACCCAACACAATTTCTAAAAGAATTAGGTTTCAAGTATGTGTCTAAAGCTTTTATTTAAACACTATTTTGATGACTTTTTGTGTGTACTTTCATGGTGTCCATTGATGCCACTAGACTGTCTAAATATCCTATGGCTCACACCTCAAGAAGCGCAGTAGTTCTGGTCCATATTGGATGCTGGTTACATTCAATTGCTTACGACTGCCAAATGTTTTTTCTAATAAATTTTCTTTTCTGAAAAATATGTCAAAACAGTTTTTGACATTCAAGACCCAGCAAGGTTTTTTATTACGGCTGCACATCTGTTATTGTGCTTCCTCCTGTCTAATATATTTGATTATTGTGGTGAATTTGTTGTATTTGTTACCTTTCCAGTAAGTTTTAAATTAAGTGTTGGGCTGCTGCTGGGTTACAAAATCTTACTTTTTTACGAGTGTCCAAAATGTTAAACAAAAAGCTTTAAAACCATTAACACGGATATGAAATAGCAGTGTTGATGATTTTGAACTTTTTATACAGTTCATACAGTTACCGGACGCACAGAAATGGACATTTAACTCTCCTAGCCACCAATATTTTATGAAATATAGCCATTTACTAAATTTTTTTTTGATGGAACTCATTTTTTCGGGCATCTGAGTAGCGAAATAGCTGGCATTCTGCCAGTTTGAGCTGCTTCATCTAAATAGTTGAATTTATGATATCTGCGGAATTCCTGAACACATATTTGAAACGAACCAAAATGATGAAATCTTCTGTACTGAAAAATAGGTTTGATGTAGGTTCTGGTTTTTGTGCAATATTCCAAAATTAAATTATTTCATTTTTGTGTTTAACATTTCCAGGCTTCAGCATGAAATTGTAACGAAAGGATATTTCTTTAGAAAGGGAAGAATTAAGATAACAGTTTCAAAATTGCACAGAGTGAGTACAAGGTTTTATATTTGGTCAATATGCTGCCCTATTTGGACGATTCATAGTTCTGATTGGCAGGAAGTTATTGTGGGAGTGGAGGACTATAGTCCACATTATTAGTGCATGGAGTTTATTTAATCCATAAAAAGATATTGTGGTTCGGAATTTGGCACCAAATAACATCAAGATTGTTCTAATTCCTTTTAAATCAAGATTTATCCAGCCTTCTGAAAGCTTATCTGGTACCTATTGTGAAAATTTTTTTATTTCAGTTGTCATCAGCACAAGAGCCGAGCAAACTAGATGTCATATCTCAATCGTACCTTGTGGAAGTCAGTGTACTTGCACCGGTTGGCCAAGAAAGAGCTGGAGAAGAAGTTCGACAATTTTGTGAACACTTAAAACCTTTGATTGTGTTCGATGTTGATCATAGAAAAATTCATCAGATGGCGTCTGCATGATTTTTTTCCTAGTGAAATTCTAAATCTAAGTTGTAGTGGTGTCAACAACTGCACTATTGTTAGATTTTTTATTTAGATCCACTTCTTTGAGTGGATCACCCTGTCTAAGGCCATTTAACAGCGGCCACTTATAGACCGACAGGGTTACAATTACTGGAATAATATGATCTTTACCTATTCGACTCAGCCTACCCAAGTTATTACACCCGGGGTTGAGTGGTGGGCATGGATAAGCGAGCTGGACTCGCCGGCGCTTGACCCAGAGATCTTCAACCTGCGATGCCAACATGTTTAACCACTAGGCCACCGCACCCACTATTTCTTGGTCATTCTATTGAGATAGTCCAAGACGAACAGAGCCATATTTCATTTTAGAAGTCTGAACAATGTCCTATAGATGGTTTCAGTATTTGATACAAAGTTCAAAAATATAAGTTGACAGTTCTGCAATAACTGGGAAAGCATGTTGACTTTGGCTGTGTAAAGCCTGGAACTTGTATATTGGTTCGCTTTTTCGACTCGTTTTTCCGATTGTGCTGGCAGAATGTAGGCTTCTTAGACACCCATAGAAAATGGCTTCCATTAGGAGGAAATTTATCAATGAATATGTTCACTTGAAACATTGCAAAAGGTTTGTTCGTGGACCTATCCTGTGCTAATACTGTACTGAAAAAAATGGTCCAACATCTTCGTTGAGTGTGCGTTGTTGATGAATTGCTGTCTCATCTATGGCTACTGCTTGGAAAAAATAAATTTGGATTGGTTATCATGTGTCAAAAAATTTAACGTGATTCACATTCCAATCTAGTGGCTGTGATGTTAATGTTACTCCTGCTAAATTTTTGTATGTCTTCAGTGCGTAACCATATTTTTGAATTCTTATCGCTTTCACAGCACAAAATTAAGAGTTTTCTCCGCAAATAACCGCAAAAAGTTTGCAATATTAGATCATGATTTCTTCGTGCCTGTGGTATCTGCTCGGTTAAACAGTATATTCTCGGCTTTCCTCTCCGTAGTAATATGACGCAGGTGCAAAACACCTTGGTAAGATAGCCAAGCAGAAAAACGTTCGTCCATCCACAAACACTAGTGTACCTGTGACTGCCGCTCCCTTTCTCCAGACTATTTATTCGACTGGGTTATTGCAAATAAAAACTTAATTGACGCGAAACGGTTAGCACCGTGAGTGTGCTTCAACTGTGGGACCAAGATGAGACCAAGAATTGGTGGATCATCCGTCCAGACCAGATACATACATATTTATTTCGAAACCCCATGTAAAACATATACCAGTCGCTACATATTTCTACAGCGGTTCGATTCAAGAGACGTTTTCAGCGCTGCTCTAGTAGGTTTGCATGCCCGATTATATTGATCTCAACCGCCAAACGATATTTGTACCCTAACTGTATTCAACACGGTCAACCCGCAACAAAACGGAGAAGCTGGTAGGAGTGAACGTGATAATCAAATAAAAAGTTTCAGAATAAAAAAAAAAAACAGTTTCTGGAATTATAAGCTCCGAGATGAAAATTCAGAATATTTTATTGCCTCGAAATTTTCAGCAATATGTTCAGTTGTGTCACGAGTAGGTCAGGACAAATCGATTTGGAGCGCAATTCGAGTACACTGGCCTTGTTCCGTTACGTTAGCTCAATCGGTAAAGCGTGACACATGTTCGAGTCCCGTTAGGGATGATGATTATATGCGAGAGGTCTGCTGGACGCCTCGCCTGTGCAAGGTGGTTCACGTAAGCACCGCCAACAACTTCCTCCACTAACCAGGTCCATGCGCTGGGAAATATGATGGATTGCAGTAAATTTAATATTTTCAAAACGTTTGTGATTGTGTATAACCGCGAGTGGATAACTTGAGTAGTCGATTTTAATTGTTTCAAACCGACGGTTATTACTTGCAGCATCCACGCTATGCTTCTAACAACAAAATGCAGTCAAAATATACAGAAAGTCTGTTATATTTTTAGGATTGAAATATATATTACAGAAGTGTATTATTGATTTAAATTTCTATAAAATAGGACCAATTTGGTTTCGAATTTTTTTCAAATATGAAGAAAAATTATAGACGAAAAAATCACGTAACCTAAAAAACTCGAGAACAAGAAAAATTGACTTTCTCACCGTCGCAAAGGTTTTTTATTTATTTTTTGAATTTAATAACATTGTATTAATAATTCACGCATACAGGCATCTTTGAATGGACAATTCAAAATGACCAGAAGCATTTACAATAAATTAGCCCATTTAGGTTCTGGAATCTCAGCAGGGTGCGGTTTTCGCCGGTTTTATGGTGACATACCATAAAAATCCCATTTATCAATTTTTTTTGCTTATAACGTCATATTTTAATTTTTATGCAAAATTGGCATCCCCCACCTTCTTGAGCTTTCTAATACTGTTGTGGTATTTACATTACGTCACAAACGCCACAATAACCCCCATTTTGAAATAGCAAATTAGAAATTTTCACACGTGACTGATTCCCCTGCCTTGGGTTTGACTTGTTTCGCTGACGTCACGATCTTTAACCCCATATCGTCCTATGCACGTGTTTCAAATTCCTTTTTTGCCGTCTGTTTTATTCATTGTTTTAGTTCAGGGGCGAGGTCAAGGGTAGTTTCAAACAATATATAGGAAACGTCTGCTTATTTGTTTCTGAATAGTTGTTAGTTGTTGAATATAAATGGTTGTTAGTCCAGGGTTTTTCCGTAATTTTGAAATGAGACTGAATCATAATTCCACGATACCAATTCATTCGCTATTTTTAGGTTGTATCTGGTTTCCTGATCAAAAACAACTCTATCGGTCACGAGCGAAAATGGACTGCACTTAGGCATCGAAATATACCCTGGCCCATGCTTGAAAATGCTAAACTTTTGGTACCTATCAAGGTATTCGGATTCCGCACACCCGGTGATTTCCCTGGTAATTGATATGCAACGAAATACCTGAGTTGTATTAATAAGTCATTGGAGCATTTTCAGTTACGCGCATCAATGGATTTCAATGGGGGTGCAGTCGAGAATCCTTCTTTGATTCCGTAACGTTGACTTTATGACAGCAGGTCAAAGTACTTCAGTGGTTTCTGGAAACGTCCTTCCTAGAATAAACCTGTAAGCTCGTGTTTAGTGTCGCATCTGGAACACTGTGGAAAAAATTCCATAGCGAAAATTCCAATTTTCCCATAATTTTTTTATGACCGTAAAACATCTCGCCCGAGTCGAAAAAAAATTTTTGGAAAATGGGTTTTCAGGGCCTAAAATGGTCTAGTGTAATTACCATTCCGCGCAAATGGCGCGCATAGAATTTAAGATTTTGTACTTTTGAAAGCACCTAAAAGGCCATTCATTCTACGACATTTTTCGGTCGCCGTAGTGAACGTGTTAAATAATATCATTC
>OZ023140.1:8410541-8422652 GCA_963675895.2 Styela plicata
GATCTTACAAAATAAAATGCTTAAATTTCCCATTATACAAACCCCGCTTTTTTTTTTATTGATAATAACTGTATCCTGCAATAAATTTTCGAGGTATTTTTTAATACATATAAGGACGTGACCGCTAACACCCTGCCCGAAATTTATTTATGTTAAAACTACCAACAACAATTCAGGAACAAACTAAACCCATATTAGCTTAAAACTTAGCCCCTGAGCTTATTTGGACTGATGTACACAAATCACCAGGCAGCAACAGAACAGAAGTATTGAAAAAACATCCCACCCTGGACTAAATACCAATTTAAATGTCAACGACTAACAACTATTCGAAAACGAATAAAACAGACGCTTCTTTGCCTAAGTATTAGTTTGGAAACTAAGCTTGACCTACGACACCCCTTAACTAAAGCAATAAAAAAAAACCAGTCAGCTCAAAACTAATTCATAGGAATCAGTCCATGTGTGAATTTTTTTAAGAAATCAAAGATGGGTTCTCGGAAGTGCTCACATATTTGTATATTGATATAAATGTGACAACAAGTGCCAAATGCGGAACTATCTAATAAAAGGAGGGATTTGACGAGCGACGTTTAGCTTTTTTTAAAAAAAAATATAAAAAGTTGGATTTATCTTTAAGTGCATACTTGGAATTGTTTGCTACTTTTTTAAATTATCTTTTCTGAAATTTTCCACTTTGCTTGTTGTTTTGAAGTACTTGACTACAACTTCTCAAACAAAATAATTGAATATGAAAACAGAGGGAGGATTATCATTATATTGTATTTGAATATTAAGGCAAGAAGGATTGTAATATTATCTAGTACTCATAATCCAGGCAACGAGTGCTTTTAAGTGCTCTTTAAAAAGTACGAAATCTTAAATTCTATGCGCGCCATTTTGCGCGGAATGGTAAATTACATTAGACAATTTTAGGCCCCTGGAAAAACATTCCCCAAAAAATTTTTAGCTCGACTCGGGCGAGATGTCTGATGGTCATAGAATAAAAAAAAATTAGATGGAAATATTGGCATACGTTCAAATTTTCGGCTGTGGATTTTTTTCAACAGTGTTTCCAGATGCGACACTAAAACACGAGCTTACAGGGTTAATCCTAGGTAGCGGACGTTTCCAGTAACCCACTGAAGTACTTTGACCTGCTGTCATAAAGTCAAACGTTGATCGGAATCAGAAAGAAGGATTATCGACTGCACCCCCATTTGAAAATCTATTTGATTGCGCTTAACTTAAAATCCTCAATAACATTAATTAATACAACTAATGGTATTCCGTCTGCACAATCAATTACCAGGGAAATGATCACGGTGGCGGTGTGCTGAATCGCAATAGTATACCTTGTTAGGTTACCAAAAGTTTTAGGATTTCTCCTAAAGCATCGGCCAGCGTTACATTCTCGATGCCTAAGTGCCTGCCGTTTTCTCGCTCCGGGACTGATATAGAGATTATTTTTTGATCAGGAAACCAAGACAGATTACAACAATAAAATTTTGGGAGATATTTTTTATTCGATTTAAAAAAGAGACTGCGACCCGCTACACCCTTTCCTTTTTACCGAAAATTCCATTTATATTAAACAACAATTAACAACAAATTCAGACAACAAAAGAAACCCGATACTTCTTTGGCGACGTCCTGTTTATAACACTAGGCTTGCTGAACCTCACCTTTGGACCAACGTCCATAAATCACCAGGGCCAAAAAAAAAAAGGCCGTATTCTGCAACCCAAAAAAAAAATTTGAAGAAAAAAAAAAAAAAAGCCACACCCAGGAATAATTAACCATTTTGATAACTCAACAACTAAACAGATAATCTGAAACAAATAAAACAGACGCATCCTATATATTGTTTGCTTGAAAATACTCTTGACCTCGCACCTGAAACTAAAAACAATGAATAAAACAGACGGCCAAAAAATAAAAAAAGAAAATTGAAACACGTGCATAGGTCGATATGGCGGCCACCAAGAAGATGTTGTGACGCAAGACAAGCGAAACAAAGTCAAACCCAAGGAGGGGACAAGGGGAATCAGTCACGTGTGAAAAAATAAAATTTCGAATTTGCTATTTCAAAATGGGGGTTATTGTGGCGACGTTTGTGATGTTAAATGTAAATACCCAAAACAGTTATTCGAAAGCTCAAGAAGGTGGGATGGGTTGCCAATTCTGCATTACGAATTAAAAATATGAACGTTGAGAATCCGGCACCGCAAGCAAAAAAAAAAAAAAAAAAAAATTGGGGAAAAATGGGAAATAGGATTTTTTATGGTATGTATACCATAACAACAGGGCGAAAATTCTCGCACCTACTGGGATTGCATGAATCCTGAATAACGGCGATGATTCACTTGTACATGCTTTCTAGGGCCATTTTGATTTGTCCATATCAAATATGCTTGCATGCGTGAAATTATCAATACAATGTTATTTAAAAAAATAAATACAATTACAATTCCAAATTCGCCCCTAATTTTATAGAAATTTTAAATCAATTATACACTTTTGTGCATTTTATTATTTTAATCATAAAAAAATTGATTTAATAAACAGGACTTTCTGTATAGGGTTTGGACTGCATTTTGTTGTTTTTTTAAAGCTGATACGTACGTGGTCTTGACATGCAAGTAATAACCGCTCGATTTTGAAACAATTAATAATCGACTACTCAGTTAACCACTTCGCGTGTTTATACACAATCACAAACGTTTTGAAAATATTTTAAATTTACAGCAATCCATCATATTTCCCTGCGCATGAACCTGGTCTAGTGGCGGAAGTTGGTTGGCGGTGCCCTACGTGGAACCACCCGTGCCCAGGCGAGTGCGTCCAGCACACAGACATCTTAGCACATAATGATCATCCCTAAACGGGACCGTCTAACAATGTGTCCACGCTTATACCGATTGAGATAACGTAAACCGGGAACAAGGCAGCAGTGTACTCGAATTGCGCTCAAAATCGTTTTGTCCTGTCCCACCTCGTGACACAATTTCTGAACATAATTGCTGAGAGAAATTTCGAGGCAAAAATTATATTCTGAGATTTCCATCTCTCGGAGCTTATCATTTCCCTGAAATGTTTTTTTTTTTTATTCTGAAACTTATTTATTTGAGTAATCAACGTTCACTAGTACCAGCTTCTCCAGTTTCGTAGGTATCGGCGTTGACAGTGTTGAAATACAGTTAGTGGTAACAAATATCGTTTGGGCGGTTCGAGATTCAATATATACATCGGGCATGCCAAACCTACTAGAGCCGAGCGGCTGAAAACGTTCCTCTTGAAGATCGAACCGGCTGTAGAAATAAGTAGCGGACTGGTATATGTTCTTACATGGGGGTTTCTGAAATAAATATGGTAGGTATCTTGGTCTGGTCGGTTATGATCCACCAAATTTCTTGGTTCTCATCTTGGTCCCACAGTTAGAAGCACAACTCACGGTTGCTAAGCCGTTTCGCGGTCAATTAAGTTTTTTATTTTGCAATAACCCAGTCGAATAATTTAGTCCTGGAGAAAGGAGCAAGCGGCCAAATTGTCCGCCAGCAAGTCACAGGTACACTGTGTTTGTGGATAGACGAACGTTTTTCTTTTCTGCTTGGCTTATCTTAACCAAGTGTTCGTTTGCACCCGTGCGTTCGCCTCATATTATTCTACGGAGAGGAAAGCCGAGAATATACTGTTTAACCGAGCAGATACCACAGGCACGAACGAAGAAATCATGATCTTATTAATGACAAAACTTTTTTGCGTGTTATTTGCGGGAGGGAGGAAGGGGAAAGAAGGGGAAAGAGAAGGAAAGGAAAGATAAACTCTTAAATTTTGTGCCTGGTTGGAAGAAGCGATAAATGAAGAATTCATAAAAATATGGTTCTTACGCACTGAAGGGGAATGACATACAAAAATTTAGCCAGTGTTATCTTTAACAACACAGCCACTAGATTGGAATGTGATATCAACGTTTCCGTTAAATTTTTTGACACAATGTTAACCAATCCAAATTTTATTTTTTTTTTTACAAGCAGTAGCCATAGATGAGAACAGCAATTCGAACAACAACGCACCACTCAACGAAGATGTTGGACCATTTTTTTTTTTTCAGTACAGTATTAGCACAGGAATGGGTCCACGAACAAAACCTTTTGGGCAAATGTTTTCAAGTGAACATATTCATTGACAAAATTCCTCCTAATGGAAGCCATTTTATATGGGTTTGTCTAAGAGAAGCCTACAATTCTGCCAGCACAATCGGAAAAAAAACAAACGCGAAAGTTCGAAAGAAAAATAAAAAAAGCGAACCAATATACAAGGTTCCCAATGCATTACATCAGCCAAATGTCAAACATGCTTACACAGTATATTTGCAGACACTGGTCAAATTATTAATTTAGAAACTTTGTTTATCAAATACTGAAACAATACCTAATAGGGAACATTGTTCAGACTTCTCTCCTATAATGAAGTAAGACACATGGCCTCTCTATCGTCTTGGACTATCTCAATAGATAATTGACCAACAAATAGTGGGTGCGGTGGCACCTAAGAGGTTTAATTTAAACATGTTGGCATCGCAAGTTTTGAAAGAGCTCTGTTCCCAGCAGCTCGGCGTAGTCCCAGCTAGGCTTATTCCATGCCCACCACTCAACCCCCGGGTTGTAATAAACTTGGGTTAGGACTGAGTTCGAATAGGTTAACGATAATTTTTATTCACAAAGTAATTAGTAACCCTGTCGGTCTTAATAAGTGGCCGCTGTTTAAATGCCCTTAGACAGAGTGGATCCACTCAAAGAAGTGGATTATCTAAATAAAAAAATCTAACAATAGTGGTCAGTGTTTGTTGACACTCCACCTACAAAACTTAGATTTAGTATTTTCACTATGATAAAATAATCATGCAGAAGCACATCTACATATGATGAATTTTTTTCTATGAGCAACATCGAACTCAATCAAAGGGTTTCTAAGTGTTCAACCAAAAATTGTCGAACTTCTTCTCCAGCTCTTTCTTGGCCCCAACGGTGCAAGGGTACAATGAACTTCCACTAGGTACAGATTGAGGTAATACATCTAGGTTTTGCTAGCGGCTCTTGGTGACTGAAGACAACTGCTGCAATAAAAAAATTTTCACATTGAAATCGAATACCAAGATTAAGCTGTTAAGAAGGCTGGATAAATCTTGAGTTAAAAGGAATTTAGACAAATCTTGATGTTATTTGGTGCCAAATTATCCGAACCACAATATTCTTTTTATGGATTAAAATAAACTCCCCATGACACTAATAATGTGCGACTATAGTGCCTCCACTCCCATACAATAACCTTCCAGCCAAATAAGATCTATGAATCGTCCAAATAGGGCAGCATATTGACCAAATATAAAACCTTTGTACTCCCACTCTTGTGCAATTTTTTTGAAACTGTTTATCTTAATTTCTTCCCTTTCTAAAGAATTAATCCTTTCGTCTACATTTTCATAGCTGAAGCCTGGAAATGGTTAATCAACAAATATATGAAATAATTTAAATTTTGGAATATTTGCACCTAAAAACCAGAACCCAGAAACCTACATCAAAACCTATTTTTCAGTACAGAAGATTTCATCATTGTTTTGGTCTCGTTTCAAATATGATTTCAGGAATTCGCAGAGTATCATAAATTCCATCTATTTAGATGTGTGAAGCAGCTCAAAACTGGCAGAATGCCAGCTATTTCGCTACTTCCATGACGCCCGAAGAAGAAAAAAAAAAAAATGAGTTCATAGAAGAAAAAAATTAGGTAAATGGCTAATTTTCATAGAAATATTGGTGGCTAGGGAGAGTTAAATGTCCATTTCTGTGCGTTTTGTCTGTCTTTGGTAACAGGTATGAACTGTAAAAAAAGTTACAAAATCATCACTACGCTATTTCATATCCGTGGTTAATGGTCGTAAAGCTGGGGGAGGGTTTTACTGGGTGGGGGGGGGGGAGCCCTTCGTAAATAGTAAGAATTTTGTAACCCACCACAGCAAGCCCAAACACTTTTTTTAAAACTTACTGGAAAGGTTAAAAAATACAACAAATTCACCACAATAATCAAATATATTAGGGACAGGGGAGGAAAGCACAATAACAGATGTGCAGGCCGAGTAATAAAAAAAAACATGTGGGGTCTTGAATGTCAAAAAACTCTGTTTTGACATATTTTTGCAGAAAAGAAAATTTATTAGAAAAAACATTTGGCCTGTTGTTAGCAATTGAATGTAAACCACCATCCAATATGGACCAGAGATACTTGATGATTTCGCTTCGACAGGTATCATGTAGGGCTCCTAGGATGACAGTTGTCGCATGTTAGAGCAGTGCTATATCAAGTGGCGATCTAAATCGCAAGAAGGACGCTACCTAATGATGAAAGAGTACACACAAAATAGTCTATCCAAAATGCGTGTTTTTAAAGTAAATGTGCTGTTGTAATGAGTGATAACATATTTGAAAACTGTACAATTCTTTTAGGCAATTAGTGTTATTGGGTCTTTAGAAGTGATAATGTGGCAAATATCACCGTAAACGCAACTTCATTAACAATGAACTTTTACTTCAGTCAGACTGGCCGACTCTGTTGTTCGCAAGGTATTTAGATCTTGCCCTGCAGTGCGAAACATTGTTGTAAATTAGTTTTTATTAGAGCATAAATATGTTTATTTTTTATCTGACCTACGCTGAAACGGTGTGCTGTTTGGGCTTAAATTGCTATGGGTGTTCCCTTGATTGATCCTATAGACAGATTCAGGGATCAGGAATGAGAACACCGAGTGTAATATGCTTCGAGCAGCTTTGCACTTGGTTTAACATTGACGAGCCCCAGGAGGGTGCGATGTTGCGCAATAGCATTCAATTGGATTAGATAACAATATGATTTATTTTGTCCACTTAAATTTCAATCTAGGGACTGAGTGTGGGAAATTTAGATCTTACCGAAGTATCAGGCTTGGATCATTGGCATTGGTTTTGTTAGAATTTAAAAGTCTTCTTCCCCTTAGAAATTCCACATTTTTAAGGATCGATCCTGGGATTGTTGGACTACGATTTTTGTCAGCTTTACTACTATTTCGAAAAACTAACCGGTGGAAAATAAGGTAATATCAATACAACCTGATATTTAATAATATAACGAGTGTAAAAGAGAAATAATTTAAATGTGTGAGCCACAAAGCAAAATGGTGTATGAATTCCATCTAGATTATGTTAGTTTGGCCTAAATAGTTCTTACAAAAAAACAATTGTCGTAAGATTAAGTGTTCCAGACTTACCCAAATATCTATCAAAATAGTTGAACTCGATCTTATATTAAATAAATATTAACAAAATATTTTATCACGCTCACCCAAAGGTACGTCAAGCTTTTCTGAAAATGCTTTACAGGGCTTTCACCATAACGGCAGATGTTTTGAGTGTTTGGGTTCTTTATTCACAAAAAGTACATTTATGATCTGTTGTAATGTTTCTCTCTCCACCTACATTGACGCATAACCCTGTGAAAAATATTGAGATCATGTAAGGGGATGCACAGTAATATCAATCCGCAAGTGTCAACAAGAAAAAGCAACTTTAAATCTACCTAAGTTTTTATGATCTTGCAAGAAAAACATAGTTGGTTTAATAATCCTGTATGGGATGATTAATATTGAAAGTAAGGATCAGTTAGAAACATTGAAGGCACACTTGATTGCAGTATGGAATAACATTATGACGGTTACAAATTAGCACAAAGGCTCCGTCTAACTAACTATTTGTACAGACAAGACATGGAAAAAATTTTGGTAATTGTAATGGTTCCGCAAATTCTTTTCTCATAATTCAAAATTGCACCTTAAACAAGATAGCCTATGGTCTGCCACAATGATGAGTCGTACATTTTTCCTTGGCATAAAGTTTGTGTGGAATTAGAAAAAATGAATTTTATTGTATGGAGGATTTGATTTATTTAATCTGAAACGGTTTGTGATGCGATTCGGATGTGTATATTGTTGA
This sequence comes from Styela plicata, assembly GCA_963675895.2. Lineage (NCBI taxonomy): Eukaryota > Metazoa > Chordata > Ascidiacea > Stolidobranchia > Styelidae > Styela > Styela plicata. The sequence goes on from OZ023140.1 coordinate 8,418,563, forward strand.
GGTTTTCTGAATTTGTACGTTAGATATTTGATATTTTTAGAGCTCCTTTCTTAACAGTTGACGGCTTGACTTTATTTTTGTTATATGGCTGACTATATAAAAGTGCTAAGTTACTATTGAGATAATGTGAATCATTTTCTCTTGGTTTCCTTCTTTAATCCATTACGTATACGTTCAACTTATTGTGAAATTTAATAAAAAAAAAATTATATACATTCAGGCATTATAGATAGGTTGAGTCGCTTCCGATCTGAGTCTCATAAACGTTTCAGTACAATATATTAGATATAATCATAATAAATATCCTACGTTGGAAGCGTATCCGGAGGTGGGCAATGTCAAATGCTAGCAGCATTGGCCACCCCCTACTAGTGGAGAGATGAGGATCTAGGAATATGTTGCCTATAGGTTTTTTTATCGTGTCAGACTGAGACAATTCATGGCATTCTATGGATATGGTGTGATGGTAGTAAAAACTTTAATGCAGCCCATTAGACCGGATGTTCGCTTCGCAATCTTCAGAATATACCTCAATAACCTCAATACCGGAAGAACATAGTCACAGCAAGTTAATTAAGTTTTTAGTAGCATGAAAGTATTGTAGGCAGCCTGCATGATATTCTCGGAACACCATGTGTCCGCAAATGAAACTTAATCGCATATGAAGTCAGAATGCCTAAGCAATTTGTTCTCTCCATCAGCATTATTAGATCAGTTCATGGAAAATGCTTTAAAAACTGACCTTGCAACCTATCCAGAAGCTTGTTGTGTTCAGTGTCTAAAATACTTCCCTGCAGAAAATATTCTTGATAATTTGCTGTGGTCAACGTGTTACCAGATAATGGTTGATATTCCGCGGCTTCCATTTTAAGTTTGAAAATAATCCACCACGTCTGCCTGTGTCTCTAACGACGCAAAAATTGGATTGAGTTTAGTCTCGCCTATATACACAGTACACCGTACACGCAGTCAGCGGATGGAGGTCGGTGGGACGAAACTCTGAATGTCGAAGCGAATAGTCCGAATTCAAAATATCGGAACTAAATAATACGCATAATTAGTGCGTGTTCCCACTCATCATTCCTAAAACCTAGCATACCGGTTCGGCCCAGCCCTGTAACCCAGCTCGGTGTCTCAGTCGGTTAAGCGCGATCTTATCGTCCGGAAGGCTGATGGTTCGATGCTTGACCGTTTTACCACCGAGCTTGCCCTTCAGCAAGGTACTTCGCGGGGAGCTATAACATAGAAACAGATACAAAGTCACTACAAAGGTCCGTGCCAAAAAGTTGTTGGGTATAAGCCTGCCCCCACCCACCCCCCCCCCCCCCCCCCCCCCCCCGGTATTGGGTAGGTTCACGGACAGGCCATAGTCTATACTTCGAAAAACATTAAAAAAAATAGCTTGATATTTAATCACCCCACACAAGATTAAGAGCTGCGAGTAAGAACACATTTTTTTTTGGGGGGGGATCGAATTACGAAAGGGTCAGTTACCCAATTAGAGACCACTTAACTTAATCGGTTCGAAAATGAAAACGGTTAAAGATAACCCTCTAATTTTTTTTTCAGGATCATATGCAGTTTTCTATCTTCGAAAAATTGCGCGGTTTAAGAACGCTACATACTATTACTTTCGCATTTCAACCATTGAAAAGCATTCGGCGATGAAGTCATGGCGTCATAAATGCCGAAAATTATTGTGGATGGTTGTTTTTCTGCTCACAGCGTGTTTTCCACGGGTGTCAGTTTACTTCTGTTCAAACAACCGTTCTGTTAACGGTTTAGGGATCAAACAGTTTTGAACCGATATCCTTGTACAATAGTAGATGATGCTCATGATTGCTTGTGATAAAAGCGGACGTCGGCTGCTTAAATGACGTCATCAAAGAGCGCGTCGATTAAATTTATTCATTATATTCTATGCATAATCAAAATTATCTTACTTTTGACAGGAGTGAAAACTTGGGGAATCTTCAAGAGTGGAGAGTAACTGCCACAAGTCAAGACACGATAGTGAATTACTTTACCCATTAGATAATTCCGTTTTCAGTCAGAATTCTGAATATCATGCCTTCTTTTGCATAAGTTTTGTAGAATTCTCAAAACAGTATCTCTATTATTCGTTTAAGGCAGTACTGTATATTTTAGGGCAATTCATTTTTTTTATTTTATTACAACTTACGTCTTGTTTTTGATGCTGAGATCCTCTGAATGGGGTATTTGATTTTTCCGTCTCCGTCGCATGTATTATCACTATAACTGCTATTTATTTTTTCGTGTTTCCTTTTATTCTCAGAAACAATTTTTATAGCCTCCGTACTAATCACCCCTATATATTATCTACTGTTCATCTTTCGGTTCTGAGTCGATGACCTTCTCTCAATCCACGTTAATTCCGACTGATATAATTTATAATCACACACGCATGATTCTCCTCTATTTATCTTAATGTAAAAATATCATCAGAAACTACTTACCCTTTAAATACAACAATAGTGTTTCTCTCTTTTCAGCATTTCTAGCGGTATATTTTTTTATCAAAATTTGCTCTGAGCAAGTTCTTTCATCATTTTTATCAGTGTAAAATTTTTTATTAAAAATACTTCGAAACAAGGTTGCGAAGCCTGTCATCATTCTCATCATTTTTTATTTTATTTTCTATTCAAATTTGCTCTGAGCAATTTCCTTCATCATTTTTATCAGTGCATATTTTTTTTTATTTAATAATCGCCCGCAGCAAGGTGCAAAGGCTTCCATCATTTTATTCAAAATGACGTCAAAAAGATAGTACCTGCCAATCATCGAATGAAAAAAGGTTAAATTCCTAACCAATAACTCACTTACCTTCCTTTCTACAGGTGTGTATCTTTTTTCCGGGGATTGGCATCATGATAGAAGTTAGTCATGGTATATGCTAAATATTGGATACTTTACTCAATTAATTAGTCGGGAAATGACGCCCTGAAGTTGTTGATAGAAAATTTGTCCTGGACGCAAATTGGGTAGAGGACCCTATTTGTTTTCAGTTTTGGTTGAACCGCTGGTGGAACACTGAAGTATTATTTGCTATTTATGAAGAGGGCGTGAACGAAAAAAAAACTGCAGAATGCCTTTTACGCGCTTTAAAACGTAGGAAACGCCTAATAACTTAAAATATTTTTCAAACATTTTGCGCATCTCCGCGAATTTAGAATTTTATTGTTGTAACATATAACAAAAATATAACATTTTAGGGTATTTTTTGACAGCGACAACCAATATTAAGTCATAAATTAACCACAAAAACTGTTCAATTCTACTCTTCTCACAGGGTATTATAAATATTACACAAATCTGTGTACAGTTGTTTTCAATAAAAAACTCAAACCACTGATCTTGTGAGGTGCGCCATAGGCGTTTGGCGGAAGGGGCAGGGGGACATTTCCCCCAGTAATTTGGAAGGGGGGAAGAATATGCTTATAGTTCCAATATTAGTGATCCTATTTATAAAGCAATATTCAACATAATAGCAGCATTGTGTCGTCCCAGATGATTTTCTCACGACGAAACCATGTCCGTTGTACACCATCCATGGGTTTGGTACAGTCTTATTCGAAGGCATGGATACAAGAATGTTGTTGTTATGCATTTTTGCATCTGGTTTCTGGTGCAATTTAAGTTCCCTTCATATTACTGAATAATGCTATTTATTTGTTTAAACCATACAGACGTATTCCTGACACGCCTTGTAGCCTATATCGTGACTCGACGATTTTTTTACGAGATATAACTTCTAATTGAGATGAGCTTCAGCTGAGATTCAACTCAAAATTGTCTAAGAATAGCATAATATCCCGATGCTTCTGCTCTGATAATTTACTTTCATGTATTAGAGTATGCTTGTGCAAAAAACGCAATAGTGGTGGTTGCTGGTTAACTTGGTTGCATGGTTGGTCAGTAACGGATCCAAGGGGAGGTTTGTGTTCCACTTTTATAAAATTTTCGCGCGCAATTTCTTTCCCTTATAATTTCCCTTATAATTTCCCACAAAAAATGCATTTAGATTATGACATCATTAAAGTATCATCATAAAATTATCTGCTTATATGTA
>OZ023140.1:8422752-8444872 GCA_963675895.2 Styela plicata
TGTAGGCGCCAAATTGGAGTGGCTATCTGACACCCACACCGATACAGATTCAAAATGGTCGATCTGCAATTGTAAGCTAGTTGAAATCACTCCACAGCAAGCAGACGCGTACAAATGTTGCCATCTAATTGTTGTTTATTATGGAATATACGCTTGATGCATGGAAAAGCACACACAAAGATGTACAACAGAAGTTGAAAACAGGTATACAGAACAGATGTACGTTTGTAGACAACAAGTGTACGATTGTAGACAACACAAGTACGATTATGACAACAGAAGTACGATTAGACAACAGATACGGTTTTCTATAATAAAATATACACTGATTAGTGTACAGCACAGTTAACCTATTAGTCCAATTATAACCTATATCAAATCATCCATGGCCCATGCTTGATGAGTTATTAAACATACATAAATAGATTATTATAAAAATAGATCAAAAGTGAATCTACAGCAATATGACAGAATCTATATCTAGTCAGAAATATTGAATAAGTCGACTGAACTGAACAGGCCTAGCAGAAAGATTTAAGTCACCCGAAGAGAACTAAGATAATGATTCGCCCTAACCGGTTACTCAAGAATCTAAAGGGTATGTTGACAGTACACAATATGGCAATATAAGTAGCATAACACAACCACGAAATCAGCAGTATTACCACTGTTAAACTCTAATCCTAGTTAGAAAATATGAAAATGTCAAATACATACTTGACTATGTTGCTTCCAGCTTACAAGCAATCGACAATTGATTGGATTCTAATCAACTTAGTTTAATATCTAATTGCAGTTCTAAATGTCATAAAGTATGAATTAAGTGACTAAAATGTAAACCCTAACCTAAAATGCAGCCGCTAAAATCTGCAAACTGCGCGACTGAAAAGCATGCCTATAAAACAGGTCTAAACAAGTTTCCTACAAAAACGCATTTGTGACATCATAGGCGCGCTCGTAAAAGCAAAGATTGCAACACTGTGGTGACAAAGAAATCGTGACTAATAATAGAGTACTAGCACTCCATGTGGCAAATAACGAAAAACGAAATTGGTGATATGGCAGTTTCATCCCGGCCCCTTGGAAATTGAGGATTTGTCGTCCACAAATCTGAAATTTCCACACACTAGGTACATAAACAATCATAAACGAAATTGGAGCCAAAGCAAATCAAACACATTCACTCTCACAAACATATCAGTTATCATCATTAGCACACAAAAGAATTAATTTGGTCACAGGCCGATCTAAGATCGAATATTTGGTTTGTACAGTGACTGAACGAACGTCTCCCTTCTTATCAGGCTTCGTTCCAATGATTCTTCCCAGCAACCATGCATTTCTTGGCAAATTTTCATCTACAACAAGCACTACATCATTCTTTTTCAAATTCCTCCGAACTTCATTCCATTTTTGCCTCATCTGTAACAGTGGGAGGTATTCACGTCTCCACCTTTTCCAAAACACATCAGCCAAGTATTGTACTTGTTTCCACCTTTTTCGAGCATATAAATCCTTTTCTTCACACACTCCGGGAGGAAGTATTGGTTCTTCCTTCAATAAAAGCAGGTTGTTTGGAGTTAACGGATTTAGGTCTTTTGGATCATTTGATACAGTGGTGATTGGTCTTCCTTTGATTATCGATTCACACTCGCACATAAGAGTAGTCAAACTTTCATCAGTTAATGTTTGTTCTCTGCAAATTGCGTTGAATATTTTCCTAATCGTTCTGATCTGTCTTTCAAATACGCCGCCATGATGAGAAGCGGAAGGTGTTTGAAAAACCCATTTTACATTCTTCTGAAGGAGAAATCTGTGTATTTGATTCTGATTCCATGATTTGACTGCATTTTTGAGTTCTTGTTCTCCAGATACAAAATTGGAACCATTATCGGATCTCATTTCTAGGATTTGGCCTCTCCTAGATATAAATCTTCTTAGAGACATAATGAAAGCACTGGTATCTAAACTATAGGCAATCTCAACATGTACAGCACGGGTCACCAGACAAGTATACAACACGCCATATCTTTTGACTTCACTTCTTCCTTGGCGTACCATAAATGGTCCAAAGCAGTCAACTGCGACAAACGTAAAAGGTGGTTTATCAGGAATTAAACGATTTTCTGGCAGATTGGACATTAATTGAGATTCAGGTGCTCTTTGTCTTTTTCTACAAGACAGGCATTTATTCAGAATTTTTCGAGTCATAGAATTAGCTTTAACAATCCAGAACTTCTGATGTAATTCAGCAATCACATATTCACGTCCACTGTGGCCTGTAACTTGATGTAGGTATTCGATAATCAAATAAGCAATTGAACTAGACTGAGGAATTACTATTGGATGTTTTGCGTTATAATCCAGAGTAGATGATCCGATTCTTCCACCAATTCGAAGCAAACCATCTTTCATAATAGGTTGTAATTTACATAACGTGCTCGATTTTGGAAGTGGTTTTCCTTTTATCAGAATATCAATTTCCTTTGAATAATACTTTGACTGCTCATGTTTGATGATTTCTGTTTCTGCCAAGCTTATTTCATCAACTGACAACGGTTGATCAGAACCTTTCGAAGAACCAAAAGAAGTGTCTTTACCAATTTTGCGCACAGAATTCTTTTATAACGCAGTATCCAAGCAATAATCTTCTTCAACTTGAACCAGTCTGATATTTTAGAAATGACATGATCTAACACACCGGGTCCTTTACTTGTTGATGCAAAACATTTTTGTGTTTGTGGGTTTTCTTTTTTAACTTCCAAATCATTATCACTCGAAGAATGTAGAAAATCAGGTTGTCCAGGCCATTCTTCACAATTTCTCCAAAGAAAATCAGGCCCGAATTTCCATTCAGGGTAATTTAGAAAAGCTTCAGCAGACATGCCCCTTGACGCGACGTCTGCAGGATTCAGTCTTGATGGAACATAATACCATTGATTTAATTCAGAAACTTCCTTGATGAGATTAACTCTGTTTGCAACAAAAGTTTTAAAAACTTTATCTGTGTTGGCCAGATACCTCAATACAGTAGTACTATCAGTCCAAAAGAAAGATGCATCAATTGGAATTTTCAATTCTTTACGAAAGAATTTTTCATGTCGAGCAGATATTGTTGCCGCACACAATTCAAGCCTTGGAATAGTCGAACCCTTTAAAGGTACAAGTCGACTTTTGCCACAAAGTATTGCACAATGAATTTGTCCTTCAGAATTTTTTAATCGAATATAAGAAACAGCCCCATAAGACTGCTCAGATGCATCAGAAAAATGATGAAGTTGAATCTCCACTGGTTCACCAAAATCAATAGAAACAAAGCATCTAGGTATATTGAAATTTTCCAACTTCGACAATTCAGATATCCAACCCCGCCACCTTTCTTCATATTCTGGAGGGATTTGATCGTCCCAGCCAAACTTTTTTCTACACAAGATTTGCATAAGGACTTTCATCGGTTGAATAACAGGTTGTCCAATGCCGAGGGTTCAAAGATTGAATTCACAACACCCAACATACCGCGACGAGTGACTGGGCGTTCACTGATTTTTGTACTGAAGCGCAAGGAATCTTCCTCTGCATTCCACATCATGCCAAGAGCCCTCTCTACGGGTAAACTATCCACAGAAATGTCCAATCGCTTAGCTTCCTTTGATCGCTGGTCCTCAGGAATTGACAACAATACATTACGGTCGTTGCTCATCCATTTTGTCAATTCGAATCCACCTTTGGCAGCAATATCAGTGACATTTTTAATGCGCGAGAGCACTGTTAGAATCTGGTTTGGAATCGCAAAAATCGTCAACATAAAATGACTCATTTATTGCAGCAATGGCGCTTTTATCAAATTCAGTTTTGTTGTCTATAGCAGTCTGTCTAAGAGCCATATTACAAACACTTGGGGAACATATAGTACCAAATAAAAAGACACACATCCTGTAGTGTTTCATTGGTAAAGTTATATCTCCATTTTCCACCAAAAGAATCTAAGAAAGTTACGATCAGATTCTCTAACTCTGACTTGGTGAAACATAGCGCGTATGTCACCTTGAACGGCAATAACATTTTTACGAAATCTAGTTAAAACACCAACTAAATTATTCGTTAAATCCGGCCCCTGTAACAGGACGTCATTCAGTGAAATTCCTTCAGATTTCGCTGAACAGTCGAACACAACTCTAAGAGTTTTCTTCTCTGGGTGCCGAACCCCATGATGGCTCAAATACCACGTTCTTCCTCTTTCATCATTTGTATCTGATATCTCTTCTGCGAATCCTTCAGTTATCATGTTTTCCACAAAATGTTTGTATTCAGCATAATATTCTGGTTCCTTGTTAAATCGACGCTTCAGAGACTCAGTTCGTTGGCGAACTTGTTCACGATTAGAATGCAATAAGATATTCGGATTCTTCAGTGGTAGGCCTATTTCATAATGTCCATCTTTAAGTTGTATAGAATCATTCACCTTATCAAGGAAAAGTTGCTGAACTGGTGAAACCTCTTCCTTTTCATTGACTGCTGAATCCACAAAATCAGCACACATTTGACACAAAGGAGGAATTTTCGATTTGGTGAAATATGAAGATTGTTTTTTTAAATCCGTCTCTAGCTGGGCAGTTTATCATCCAGCCAGCTATTGTTCTTGATGCAAAATAATTGTTGGGACCATATATAATTTCCAGGGTTTATGCAAACCAGGATTATCCTTGCCAATCAGGAGTTCCACAGGACAATCAATTTTAGGTATCACTACATTTTTGAATTCAGGGAATTGATCAACATCCTTTTGGACGGGGATGTCAGATTTATCTATGCCAATTTGTTCGTGAGAAAATAGTGGAGGCAACTGTATAAATTCTGTTTCTTCAAAATTTGCTAATTCAAGATTCTTCACCACAGAACAATGTTTGTGTTCAACTACATCATTTATTGTACGAACATTCTAGTCTATCATAGGGCCATCTACATTTAGCTTATCCATAAGTGATTGGCTTATAAATGAACATGTAGATCCGTTGTCAAAAAAGGCATTAGTAATTACAGCATTCGCACTTCCAGCAACACGAATTTTGACCGGAACAACATTCAGCAAAACCTTACCTTCTTCTTCTTCACCTGCACTCAAAAATGCATTGAATTTTGTTTCTGGTGGTGACAACTTCTGTTCACCATTGCTCTGAAATTTACTTGTCTCTTCAATCTTACTTGAGCTTACATTTTTGTCAGATTCTTCATCTGGTGGGTGAAGAAGTGTTGTATGTCTTCTATTACAATTAAAAACATTACATGGATTCCCTCTCTTACACTCTCTTACCCAATGCCCAGAAGAAAGACAAGAAAAACACAATTTTTCTTTTTAACAAATTCTATTCTTTCATCATACGTCATGTTCCGGAATTCATTACACTGATTCAGGTAATGATTTTCTCCACATTTTATACATTTGCGAACTGTATTATTATTGACTGTTGTGACAAAAGATGATTTATATGGCTTAAGGCCTTTAGCAGGATAGTTAATTTGTTTTGTCATATTACCCTCACTGGATGGAATATTTGTAACTTCCCTGACCTTTTTACGTATATATTCTTCAAGCACTGTTAATGTCAAAGGTTCTTTTTTACCTTGTAATGTGTCATCAACCTTTGAAAGCCAACCGCCTCTCCATTCAGGAGGCATTCGAGAAGCTATTTTATCTACAACCATTAAAGATACATTTGTGTAACCTATATCTAGCAATGTGCCATTGCATGACATGACATCTGCAGCATAAATTGTTAAACCGCCCTTATCATTTAACTTCAAAGCCGGCCCATTTGCTACAGAAGTTAAATAAGCTTCGCCAATCTGGAAATTTTGTCCATAATTTTCCTCCAACAAACGCTTTGCTTCTTCATAGCAATCAGCCTTATGTTGGCACCCCTTCACCAATGCACGAGCAGGGTTTTTTGTATATTGCAACAAATATACTAATTTGCGTTTTGGGTTTTGTACATTACTTGCAATTACTGCTTCAAAAATATCAATAAAATCTTTGTATTCTCTGGGATCACCAGAAAACATAGGGGCTCCGATGGTGGTAGCCCAAGCGAAGATGGTATTTGATACACAATTTGAGGATTATTCATGGGTTGGTTAGCGGAAGGAATACCTTCAGCTGCCACATTTGATGATATAGGAGCAACAGGGAATTTGATTATTACTAGTTTGCATGGTCATAGTTGAATTTTGTCTTAATGTAACTGGATCTGGCAAAATTGATGATGTATGAGCAGAGTCAATACTATATGTGAGATTTGGTAATTTTGTATTTTGTGTCATAACAGATTTGCTTGTTTGAACAGGTGTCATATTGTTTCCTGATACAGTATAAATTGGTACTGTATTTTGATTCAATCCACAGCTACCAAAATGACTCATGCCATTAGAATTAGCCATCAAGATATCTGATTGAGATCGATTTATTAGATTCGGCCTGGGTGCGGAAAATACAGGTAGCCTATCACTCACACCGCTACTGTCAAGATTACTGGAGTTCACACACACAGGTGCCGGTGATACCGACACTGGGTCACACCAACCAAAGAATCAGCAACACTCACACAAGCATTCGGGACAATCTGTGGACGACAAACCCCCAAACCAGAGACAGAATAAGAAACTGACTCACCATGCTCGGCAGTGCTCATTCGCTCACAAAAAGGAACCAAATCTTGTATAGGTTGAAACTGAGATGCAGTGTGAATTACTGATTGACCGGGCGTTGATTTAGAAACATCTGTTGTGGGTTGCGAACAACCGATATTACGATTCATTACTTGAGGTTGAACAATTGAATTTGGCAACTGTAGTTCGTTTATATTAACATCAGCAGCAGTAGGAGTGTTCAAAACAACACCTCGCTCTGCTAAAGTATCGTTTAAGTCAATGTCCAGTTCTCTTTGTTCTCGTTGACTCCTTACATCAATTTCTTCCAAGTTTCTTTGTTTTCTTTTCATTAACTGATTCTTTTCCAAATTTCGTTTTAAAATAATTTGTTGTTGTCGCTGTCGAAAATCTTCTCGCTGGAGCTCCAGTTTATGTTTGAGTTCTTCTTGTTGACGTTTAAGTTCTTCCTGCTGACGTTGAATTTCTTCTTGTTGGCGCTCCTGTTGACGTCTAAGTTCTTCTTGTTGGCGCTCCTGTTGACGTTTTTGTTGGCATTCGATTTCTGCTTGTTGACGTTGAAGCTTATCCCATTCAATATTCAAGTTAATATCCTCAACTTGATTATTTTCTTCCCATATTTCCTCTTCGTTTGCAAATTGTCTCTGTATTTCATGCTTTTTCTTCTCTGTTCGTAGTTGTCGCGTTTTCTTTTTTCTTTCAAACAAATTCACAAGTTCAGAATCACTTAGATGTGATTTTTGTGATAAATATGATGACCTTGATAAAATTGTGCCACTGCGTCGTGAAATTGAACTTTGTGTTACAGATTTATGCGCTTTACTATCCCTTTTTGTTGTTTTACTTCTTGTTGACTTCAACTTTGACCTAGTAGTCATAGCGTGTGTACTTATTGATCCTTCCTTGACAAGATCAGATGCTACAGACTGTCCTTGAGTGTTCCTTTGTGAACTTGGGTGGACATCTGGTTCCACATCAGAACTTTCGCGAAATAGATCCCTGGTTAGCACACTACCAGTATGACTTCCATCCAAAGCTGCTTGCACTTCACCTGTCTGCACAGGCTTGACAATATCTTGAGTAGAATAGTCATAATCGGCAACACATTTTCACTTGATGATAACCAATTTCTCAAGTCATCATCTTTTGCTTTATCTTCTTGGTCTATGGCTGGTATATTTGATTCTGCCCATATTTTTGAATTTTTGATTTTGTAAAAGTTGACAACTATTTGGGAACTTGTGTGACAGTCAAAACAAAATGACTATCTTGTTCAATAGTCAAAAAACTAATGTAGGCGCCAAATTGGAGTGGCTATCTGACACCCACACCGATACAGATTCAAAATGGTCGATCTGCAATTGTAAGCTAGTTGAAATCACTCCACAGCAAGCAGACGCGTACAAATGTTGCCATCTAATTGTTGTTTATTATGGAATATACGCTTGATGCATGGAAAAGCACACACAAAGATGTACAACAGAAGTTGAAAACAGGTATACAGAACAGATGTACGTTTGTAGACAACAAGTGTACGATTGTAGACAACACAAGTACGATTATGACAACAGAAGTACGATTATGACAACAGAAGTACGGTTTTCTATAATAAAATATAACCTGATTAGTGTACAGCACAGTTAACCTATTAGTCCAATATAAACCTATATCAAATCATCCATGGCCCATGCTTGATGAGTTATTAAACATACATAAATAGATTATTATAAAAATAGATCAAAAGTGAATCTACAGCAATATGACAGAATCTATATCTAGTCAGAAATATTGAATAAGTCGACTGAACTGAACAGGCCTACAAGAAAGATTTAAGTCACCCGAAGAGAACTAAGATAATGATTCGCCCTAACCGTTACTCAAGAATCTAAAGGGTATGTTGACAGTACACAATATGGCAATATAAGTAGCATAACACAACCACGAAATCAGCAGTATTACACTGTTAAACTCTAATCCTAGTTAGAAAATATGAAAATGTCAAATACATACTTGACTATGTTGCTTCCAGCTTACAAGCAATCGACAATTGATTGGATTCTAATCAACTTAGTTTAATATCTAATTGCAGTTCTAAATGTCATAAAGTATGAATTAAGTGACTAAAATGTAAACCCTAACCTAAAATGCAGCCGCTAAAATCTGCAAACTGCGCGACTGAAAAGCATGCCTATAAAACAGGTCTAAACAAGTTTCCTACAAAAACGCATTTGTGACATCATAGGCGCGCTCGTAAAAGCAAAGATTGCAACACTGTGGTGACAAAGAAATCGTGACTAATAATAGAGTACTAGCACTCCATGTGGCAAATAACGAAAAACGAAATTGGTGATATGGCAGTTTCACATAAGTCTTCGCCCTATTTAAGTTATTACACTGGTAGGACATTGGTAGGAATGGATTCAGGAGTCGAACTTACGGGTACTCAAACTCGGACCATCAACATACCATGCTAACGTTATAACCAGTAATATAAACCGGTTGTAGAACCATGTTCCGGTGAATGCGATATGTTTATTTTTGCCCATATATACATGCTTGATCACGCTTTATGACGATTACATGATCATACGATGTTATTCAGGGTGTGACGGAGTTGAGATTGTGAGATCTATGGATACGCCAGTTAAACTTTGCACGTCAATCTTATTTTTGCAATATATTACATATATATGTCATTGCCAGAGTTCAATAATGATGTTGACCTCTTCTACTCGTTTTTAGGTGTACGTATATTTCTTTTACCATATACGAAGATAACGTAAAAGATTCTGAAAGCAAGTTTATGACGACGACACAGTTGATTGATTATTTTTGATTTCTTGCTAGAAATTGACGTTTTCGGCTAAATATGTGGTGTTGATGGAACGCACTAAAGACGAACGAATTGGCATAAATCTCATCAATATGGCATTTTATTTAACTTTAGAAATACGCAATTTCTGCAAATTTAACGAGTAAATTTACTGTACCTTCACTACAGTGTAACTATAACGTAAATAAAATACTTGTCTCTTACATTTGCAAATAAACGCAAGCGCAGGCATTGGGCTTTTTGTCATTTTTTGAACTGTATTAGCGCGTAATTCATTTAAATTTTCCAAAAATTGCTTACTTTCCATTTTATATCTATGCTTTCTATCATATTACAGATTGTGAATTTGCCGCCTTTGCCTGCTCTTTCCGACCTGGATTAGAGGAGAAATAATCATCTCTGAAGGCCACAATACACGATTGCGTAGGTTGCGTTTTTCTTAGGTTCGTTTTATTTAGCCCTCGCTTTTTACGCTAGCGCAATGCTCTGCATTCAGTTTCTTAAGTTTTCCAACGCAAACTAACGAAGAGTGCTAGTTTCGTCGCGTGCGTTGTGCTTTGTGCGCATGAGAATACGGTTAACGCAACGCAGACGTGCCGTTTTTATTTCGTACAGCAAACGTAACCCAATGCGTCGATAAGACAGCTTCAAGTGTCACGCGGCGTTTTACCGTGTCATCGCAATTTTTTTTTCGACATCTGTATTCGTCGGACTTCAGAAAATTTTACGCTTTTCGAGAATATTATGTTACTAAAGTACGAGTATCGGTACAATATCACTATCTTAGTACAAGATTAAGGCAGCAACTACACTCTAAGCAGAAACATTCCATACAGAACTGAACCACTATGATAAAGAGTGGCGAGGTGTATCTGCTCTGGCCGATGATATATTTATCTACCATTTCTTTTCCCTTTTAAGCTTGTCTTGACACGTGCAGGAAATGCGAGAGGAATAGGGCTGGGCAATTCGATTCGGTAATTTGAAGCACAATATATTCGAATCAATTGTGATTCGTTCATAGGTACAACATCTCACCAATCGGATAAGAATTTTTTACGATAACATGTAATCGATTTTGAAAATACAGTACAAACTATAAAATTTTTGATTTTCACCAAAAACACAAATTGCGATAGTAAAAATAGGATATTTGTTTTTTGCATTGAATTTGTGATTCGATAGGAAAAAAAAAGTTAAATGAGAATTTCATATGATTCGGTTTTGCCCAGCCCTAGTTAAGACTATTAGCCCTCGCCTACACGGCTCCTTAACAATTATATAATACAAAAATTAATCATATTTCGTTAATTATGAGCCACCGACGGCATCATCAAGACGCGGGCCATCAGTGAGTGTGACTCATGTTTGACAAAAGATTTCGCTAATACATTACGCATGTCTGATCGTCATGATGCAGGTACGAATCCCGTTGGATGATGATCATATACGAGAGATCTGCTGGACACCTCGCCGGAGCACGGTGGTTCACATAAGCGCTGCTTACGGCTTCCTTCCTCCACCAACCAGGTCCCATGCGCAGGAAAAATGAGGAATACGGTAATTCAAAAAAATCCAACCCGATTCGGAACTGGTATCTGCACGAGAGATCGTGGTCAGCCATATGGTTAAGCTGTATTCTCGGCTTTCATCTAACGCAGGATAAAAATGATATCCTATCCTATAACAGTTCTATATGCCTATATAGTTTTATATGCCGACATATAAAATTATCAATACTTATTGTCTATAGTTATAGTGTCGATGAGACGCGGTCCATCTGTGACACATGCTTGACAACAGAAAATTTCTGATTGGAAAATAACTGGCCAAGAAGCCGATTTTATAATAATATTTCACTATCATCAAGTAAAATTGCTGTCATAGAAGAGCGATTTTACTACATTTTCTTAACAGTGAAACAGTTTTTCCAATTGACTGGGCACGTGCAATCAATGTCAAGCAAGTAACATGACATCACTTCTACCAAGCCCAACTAAAAATGATAAAATTATAGACTGGTTTCTGTCCGGTATATATTTAAAACTATTTCAGCTCGTTCTGACATTTTCATGCTGGATAACCCCATGTATTCCTGGATGGTGTTGTTAGCTGTATCCCATTAAAAATCACAGATAGGACAAGACTTTATTTTTATCCTGCGGAGAACAGTACAGAGAACACAGCTAAACCATATGACGAACCACGACCTCTCGTGCAGACACCAGTTCCGAATCAGGGTGAAGGTTTCGGCTTAACATTTTAACCATTTTTCCCCATGCATGGATATGGTTTGAGGAAGCTGTAAGCAGCGCTTACGTGAACCCCATGCACCAGCGAGGGATCACATATAATATATATATATAATTGCCCCTCACAGGATTCAAACCTTGGACAATAGATTGTTATTGGATCGTGCGGCGCCCTCAGTGACAGGCATAACTGAACGTAAAACTTTTCCTTGGACTATTATCAACTGTTGGTATCATTTCCATTATATTTGTTTTCAACTTTTGTAAAAATTTGCTTTTAGTAAGATCAGAAGCCTGAAATGTACCCAACGACAGCCACTAACATCTTAAAGAATTTATACAAATTGTCGTGCCAGCACAGGGTCGCTAAATATTGTTTTTATTCCGTGCCTGAAATGTTTAATGTCATTTTCCTTGGTTGTACAAAAAAGCTTCAAACCATCAACATTTTGTACCATTTTCTGCAGTTCGGTTGCTGCCAGAAGCTTAAAGGGAGACTTTCATTCTTATAGCACGAGATATAATACGAAAAGCTGCCCATTTCGCTTAATTTTTCGTTGATAAACCCATTTTTCGGGTGTCTTGGAGTAGCAGCGGGGACGGCACTCTGTCAGTCCGTACAAGAATCCGCTAATCCAGAGAAAAACACCCCGACAAGACCGAATATGCATAAACAAATCGAATGGAGTCTGTCTTGGGCGATATTAAAACCATCTACCACTTTGTTTCCTTTGGATCTCATGTAGGAAATACATTAGGGTAATTCCAAAACCACACATATACATGGGCGGAAAATTATGTTGAGACCGTTATAATCCCTATACTATAGTATCACACAGAGTTAGGCTAGGCTAAGGTGGGATTTCCACTCCTGTAGATACAGCATCTTTAACCATTTGTGAGACTTTCTTGGATCGCAATTTCGACCATTTTCCATCTGGAATTTAACTCCCAAGAATGCTATGCTCAGAGAAATCACACTCCCTTCTTTAAAGTCCTCATGTATATATCGAGTTCATCTTCAGAATCCCGATGACATTGCTCATCCGCATTCGAGATGTTTGAGGAAGGTTCTTCCTGGTCAAAATAATCATCCTCTTCATCTTGCTCAATTTGCTGAAAGTCATCATAATCAGTATTGTTGTCTACATCCTTGAAATTGTAACAGTGAAGTTATTATTTTGCTCATATTACTAACATTAGCAGTCATCTTTTCTAGTAGGATACTCCAAATAAAATGTCAGCTATTTGGGCGGCAGAAAAAATGGATGACACAATATTTTTATTCGAGTGTTGGAATTGTTCACGTCAATTTCTTCTAGAGGACAAAAATCTTCAAAACCATCAATACTGCTATTTTATAGCAGTATTGACGATTTTGAATCGTTTTCTAGTTTTGTTGCTACAAGGCACTGTGAGAGAGGCATCTGGGAAATTTCACTTTTACATTTTATTGGTGTGAGTGTTGGTATTCTGATTTACCCCAGTGATTGCTTTTAAACATTATTTTAGATATTCTCTGATCTCCTGACGTGTTTGTATTTGTTGAGTCTGTATGTGTCGCAGGCAGAAATAACGAAAAAAAATTAATCTATTTGATTGTATTGTATTTTTTATCCTGTGTGAAAGGAAAGCCAAGAATACGACTTAACCATAAGACGAATAGCTCGAAGTGTTTTGCCAATGGTTTACCGATTGAGTAGACTTGGCAACCTTCATGGACAGGCTATAGCATATTATTGAAAATCACAATAGAAAAAAAAAAGAATTGAACTCACTCATATTCAAAATGTTTATCCTTGCCACTCAGAAAACTTTCATGCATTCGAGATTTGAATTCTTCTGCAAAAATTTCTTTTTCTTCTTGAGATATATCTTGAGATATAAAATACTATTCAAAACATGCAAAAAAGAAAATAATCCCCATAACGGTTGTTGGCCATTTACTCACTTTGAATAGGCCTAGTTTCTCTCCCCTTAGCTGTCAAAAAACCTTCAATACCAGAGAAAGTGATCAAATTAGTGACCTACAAGAAACTGTAGGAGCAAAATATATCTGATCTATTATCATTAAAGACTGAAATATCACATTAAATTCTAAAACTACATAAGTATTCAAAAAGGCCTTCGTCCTAATATGTGGGTGGCTGGTTAGCTAAGTCGGTAAAGGCATTAAGAATATGCTTAGATTTAATGCATCTCTAAGATCCTGGGTGAATAATTTGAATCCCGTGAGGGATAATTATATGCGAGAGGATTGCTGGCCACAACAACAGTGGTTCACATAACCAATGGTTACAGCTTCCTGCACCACCAACAAAACCATGTCCATGAATAGGAAAAATCTGTAAAAAGTTAGGCAAAAACCTCATCCCGGACTGCATGAGACGTCAATATATGGTTTTCTGCCACCCTGCTTCTTATGCAACTATTATAATCTTTATCAAAACTATCATTGATTTCAAAGGAAAGTTTTAAGCTAAGAACATTAGTCAAGGGATACGAGTCGTGACATTGCATTCAACATTATTAACACTAAATCACTATGCAAATCCTATACTTCTGATACCCAAATAAAATGGGTTTATCATAAGAAAATTTTCAAATGGGCAATATTTGATGCCCAGAACTTTAGGAACCTTTACAAACTGAGCTGACTGAACACCAGCGCTGTAGATTATGGTTCAAAATCACCAATTCAGCTATGTGTTGATGGTCATAGTCTGAAAACATTTAATGGGCGCGATGGCCTAGTGGTTAAGCATGTTGGCATCGCAGGTTGAAGATTTCGGGTTTGAGCCCTGACGAGTCCGACTCTCTTATCCATGCCCCTCACTCAACCCAGGGTGTAATAACTTGGGTAGGCTAAGCCGAACAGGAAATACCGGTAATCACATCTTTCCAGTAATTGTAACCCTGTACGTCTAAAAGTGGCCGCTGTTACAGGGCCTTGGACAGGGCTGTAATTAAGCTGCTGATTCCCTACTTTCAAGCAAATTACCTGGCACCTCCTCTTCCTCTTCTTCACTGTCTTCATCAAATTCTTCCTCGTCCATGTCTGCATCTTCCTTGTCCCATTTCTTTTCGATAACATCCATGAAGAATCCGCTCAGTGTGGTCGGATGAACAGCTGCACGAGCACTCGATCTCTCTTCTTTTTCTTCAGCTGTGAGAAACCTAGAAAAATTGGAATATTTGTCAATCATTGACCAAATAGGTTGAAAAATATAAAAATACCATAAAAACATTCTAGGTGTGTTTCAGTGGATCCAAGCAGGAGTCCACAGATAAACTACGATATTGCTCAGCAGTGTGTAACATCTGTATCAGCTCAACATATAACCAAAAATGTTAAGACAAAACCTATTTTTGTTATTGAAGTTCACTCTGAGAAGGACAAAAGCAGACCTAAAAGTAACAAAAAACAACCACTCAATATGAAAGAGCTACTAAAAGATGTAGAACCAACAACTGCACTCTAAACGAAAACTATCCCAAACAAAACTGAACAGTCATGGTAAAATGCAGTGAGTGGTAAATGCCCCTACGCAATGCGAAAACTATCTACAACCTCTTCCCTTCCTTTTAGTCACCTCTGATGAAATACGGGAAATACGCGAGGACTATTCTAAAGTCGGCAACTACAGAGCATAAAGGTGATCTAAGTATGAGTGATATAACTTTGGTTTTAAACCGAATCAGAGTATATTGTTCAATCAAGCTTTTTATGGCATGTTGAGTTTTCAGACTTATATTAATGTTGTAATTGATCAACCCATAAGCTTTTTCATTGTTAATGTTTGAAAATAAAAGCAAACAAGAAAACTAGTTACTGAGATTAGTATTTCGCTCTGACTCAAAGTATAAGCACAAAGCAATGGGGGATTGTACTAGAGTGATAGAAGTTGCTTTTAGTTTTGGCGTCAGAAGCTTTTTATCATATTTTTTTTTTCAGGCCGAGGTGACAGAATCTTGTTTTCAATCGGTTCTCCGGAAACGTTTGTTTCATTAACTTCGGATAATGAGTATGATGGGGGACCAAAACCGAATATCTTTCGGTTTCAGAATTGATTCGAATAATTTTCCCAGAGTCTGATCTAATTAATATAATAAACAAATAAAGACAGAAATTCACACCCATTTATGAAAAAAATTTGAAATTATCATTTCATTGATTTCGAATTATTGCAGAAATCGAATCGAATAATTTATGATTCGAATATTCCGAATCAAATCAAATATTTTGAACTGCCCTAATAGTGAGTAAGCTTCAAAGCATCAACACTGCTATTTCATAACAGCGTTGATGATTCTGGACCTTTTTCTACAGTTTGACTGCTACCAGATACCGGTGATCAAAAAGATACATTTTAATTCCTTGAGAGATATATAACAAATTTGTTAAATTTTCTTCTGGGTTCTATTTTCTTCTGGTGTCTGAGTACCTTAGCACAGTAGCTGACATTTTGCCATTCAGCTTCAAGCTAACTGAAAGTTTTCAAACTTAGCAACAGCGCTACAGCATAGTAGAGTTCAAATTATTAGCCTGTTCGGAGCACCGGTTTTAAAATTGGTTATATTTTCAAATTTGGTCGTTAAGTGGTATTTATTAACCATGATTTATTAACCTTGTGCAAGTAACACAAAATCATTATCAGTGTACAGGGCAGAAGAATCTTGGTTTTTTTCAGGAGTCTGAAATGTTCATGTCGTTTTTTGGACACTCAAAAAAGCTTCAAAACTATCCAAACTGCTATTTTATAGCAGTATTGATGATTTTGAAAACTACTTATACAGTACGGTTACTGCGACACGCTCAAAAAGAGGAATTTAAATTTTGTGGCTATAATAAGGATATCATAAAATATTTCCCATTTGCTAAATTTTCTCCTGATAAAACCCTCTTTCTTTGGGTGTTTGAGTAGCAGTGTAGCTGACATTCTGCAACAATGCTATCGTCATTTTCTTAAGGTCTCAGTCTAAGTGTATCAGAATAATTTACATTCTGCAAGTCCTTATTATACCTTCCTATATATTGCTGGTATAGTTTAGGGTTTCTTTTTTGCATTTCCTCTTCACTAAAATATTCTCCATCTTTAATCATTTGTTGCATCGCTCTGTATCGACGATTCTTCACTTCAGGAGATATGTACAGACAGTCAAGTTCTGTTCGTACTTTTAAATCTTGCTTGTGACATATTTTTCTGATGTAATAACCAATTTCTTCATTTTCTGGGAGTGAATTGAAGCACGATATTTCACTTGGTTTTATATGTTCGTAATAACGTTGAAGAAATTTCACAGGACTCCGTTTGAAATGCTTTTGAAGTTCTACATATTTTTCGTCCAGTGAAAGGTCGTTGTTTTTTTCACATTTTTCCTCTTCATTCTGATTGGTTGGTAAGAATATTCCATCGAGAGCTTAAAATAAATAAACGGAGGGGAATTTATGAATGAATGAAAACTCAACAATAACTTAGGTTAGTCAAATCAGAAAATTGCAAAGAATAAACTTTTGAACATTAAATAACAGTATTTCTTCAATACCTCTTCATTCTGTTGTTAAAACCACGTCAATTTTATCAGGCTTAAATCGTCACCATTTATATTAAATTTACAAAAGTGATAATTGATTTCAACCTGATGTTTAGCTTATGATAAATGAATAATTTTAAATGTGTATGAACATGCATTGCTTTCCTTAGCTAAACGTTTTCCATCTTTTTTTTTCTATAGACACTTCTTAGAGTGGATCACCCTGTCGAGGCCCTGTAACAGCGACCACTTATAGACAGACAGGGTTACAATTGCTGGAAAAATATGATATTTCCTGTTCGGCTTAGCCTACCCAAGTTATTATACCGAGGGTTGAGTGGTGGGCATGGATAACCCGAAATCTTCAACCTGTGATGGCAACATGTTCAACCACTAGGCCATCGCGCCCACATCTGTTTAAAAATCAATATTTTTTACTGATATTATCCCTATGCAAGGCTGGATGACTTAAAACCACTTACGACCACTAATATGACAAAAATTGACAGAATTAATCAAGCCAACAACTGCAATTAAAGCAAAGAGTCCACACTAAACTAAACCGCTTCATTCAATCAACCGGAAAAGCTGATGAGGCACTATTGCGACAGGATGAATTGTTTTAATATTTATGATGGTAATTAAAAAAACATATATAATTCCAAATTACCTGCTAATCTTTTGCACAAATTCTCAAGATCGCTTTGTTCATCCATGATCATCAAAATCCATCAACACAATATAACAAGAACAAGATCCACAATTCAGACTTCAATAAATTTATTATTGTGCTTAACAGTTTTTCCAAGCTTCGTGAACTGATGTAGCTTAATTTCATTCAGATTTCTCGTTTAATTCCTTTAACAAAAATATCGCTGAATTATTAGCCTGATAGAAACAAATTTCATTCATTTAATTTTAGAACTTGATCAATGAGTTTTTGATAACACAAAACTACAACTGAGGCATTTTAAATAATGCAGAACACACAGATTATACACTCAACGATGGATAACAAACTATGACTTGTCGAATACCAACAAAAAATAAGGTTGCGCTAGCAAACAGCAAAAATGGAACTTTCGCGTGTCCTGAACATCAGTACCATTCAAAATTTCCACCAAATGTTTGACTGTTTGAGCAACTCCTTCTAACCCAAGGGCCAATGCCATCTCGCAACATTAGCGCCCTCTGTTTAGGATGAAAATACTTTCCCTGTTGTAATTTTGATGACATTTGTGAATTACGGACTAGAACTTCACTTGTGGAAATTTGTGGAACCTTATTATTCAAACTGCCAAATGAAAAATATAATTAACCAATATTTGCAACTTTTTAAAGTATTGGACACATTAGAACAATTTAGAAAATTAGCAGGTTAGAAGGAAGATTTTAGATTTGTGGGCTGTGCTTGAACATTGAAAAAGCTAAAATTCTCCAGAGATAATTTCATTCAAAAAAAAAATAATTTTAACGAAAATATTATACAGGCCTAGCCTTCTTCAAGATGACAAGACTGATTTGGAACATAATTTAAACAAAACAATCATAATTTAGCCTAGTGCCACAGTTAAATTTTGAATTCTTGTTATTATTTCAATTGTCCAAAGAGTCTATCTGACACGCAATGATCAGAACAATGCAAGAAATCAAAAAGTTCTTGCACACAATCTTCCTCCGTACTATCTCGGCTATTCACTCGTTCCTCACATCGGATAAATTCTTCCTTCAATGGAACACAAGCTGCAGTACTCCCACATGTTTCTTTAATTTCGTCCATTGGGTCAATCAAATCTTCCTCTTCTTCTTCGTCGTCATCCTCATCTTCATCGTCGTCTTCCGGTTCATCCTCGGGATCGTTTGCGTAAATGTTCTCGTCCTCTAATGTCATCTTCATGTTTTTGTAGACTGTTTAAATTACTATGAGCAAGCGAAAACTGTTAATATCTAAATCAGAAAAACGAGCGACAAAATGAACAAGCAAACCCCGGAGCAGAAACGCAGGCAAAAACCGACAAATCAGGGACACGATTTCGACAAGGTCGAAGCTTTTCCCAAGAGTGCCATCTTGCGACGCACCACGGAAAACGAGTAAAACTGCCCAGTTAAAATGATTGAAAAAACAAATTCCATGGTTAGGTGGCTCTTTTATCGAAAAAATACAAATAGGGCCTGCTATATTTCTTCGTTCCACCAAGGCTAAGTTGCGACTTTTATGATGGTTCACGAGCACTACTTACGGTTTCCTCCACCAGCCATGTCCACGCACAGGAAAAATGAGTATAAATTCTAAACTAAAACCTTCACCCCAGATTCGAAACTGGTGTCCGCCAAGGGTAGTAGTACGGTACGAAATTTTTATTCTACTTCGCCCCAGCAAAATAATTTTGTACTGAACTTCGTACGGTACCTTTCGAAAATTTTCCATACCGTACGATATTATTTTTTTCGAAATTCGTATCGAACTTCGTAGCAGAACGAAAATAAGCAATTTCGAAAACTACAAACAAAAAACAGCCTTATTCGTGAAATCTGGCCACAGCAAAAAACATCACCAACATCTTAGATCAAACTTATGCAGTTTTATGCTATCTGGTTTAAAATTAAAGACAGTAAAGCCGATATACGACATAGCTCATCTTATCAACTGCAGTGAATCGGTTGCATTTTTATTGCCATACCTGCACCGCTTTAAATCACTTTAAAATTACCCTTCAGTTTGAAAGAATCTTTGATAGACGCAATTCATATCATCTGCGCCGGTTATAAAACGGCATAGATGTCGAATGAAATTATTTTTTTGAATTCATTTGAGGAGAATGTGGTATAGCTAATACTATCATACCGGAAAATTCAATCGTACCGTACCATACTACCAGTCCTGGTGTCTGCACGAGAAGAAGTGGTTCGCCATCTTGTTAAGCCGTATTCTCGACTTCCTCTCCCGCAGGATGAAAATGAATTCCAATCCCATCCTATTTCTACATACATCTGAATCCCTATAAGCCAAGCGCTGGTATTATGTCTGTTTATATATTCGTAAGCATTCGTTACGTCGGGGGTCATAGCCGAACTTCTTCAGACAAAATTTAACGTCTAACATATGAAAACGCATACTTCGTGTATTTCTTCAATTTTACCACTAAAGTTTATAATTTGATTCCCATTGTTGATGAATATATAGTGGTGGCGGAAAGTTCCATATAGGGGTATAAAAAATAAAAGTTGAGGTGTACGTTCAAAGTGCTCTTTTTTGCTGAGAAAATACATTGTTTTTGGGGACAAAAACGACAACACTATGTACAACACCTGACTGACTGAGTGGCGGACTTTCGGAACCCACTTCAAAAATATCGGAGACTAACTAAATCCTGATAATGCTTTCTGCGCCCGGTTCTGATACCTCAATCAATACTGCAATTCTTATTCACATAAATGTATTTGGCAGTGGAAATTAAAGCAGCACATACGGAATAAGAAGTCGCAAAAATTATATACAGTCCGCACATGAAATGTTCGGCGCAGTCAAAATATGTTCTAAAGTAAAACGGTTATCAAATACCTAAGAATATCTTTTAGAACGTTAGAAATTGTTACAAAAATGGATACTTTCTCGTCCTATAACTGGGAAAACAACAATTCCAGGAAGGTTTTTGAAGCACCGTTATTCCATACCTACCATGGTACCGCCTACAAAAATTAAAAATATTATTTGGTCGAGTATAAATCAGATTCGCTTGGTGGCAAAATCTATCAGTGGTCTTGACATAAAAACCTAAGCCAAAACCAGTCGGTTAAGCGCAATCGTATAGACCGATGTTTCGATGCTTGACCATTTCCCCACCAAGCGTTCAGCAAGGTTCCTCACGGGTAGATGTAACATAATAATTCGAAAAAAAATTAGCCAAAATATTTCAGACAGGGACCGTGAACCACACCGTTTAAAGTGTGTTTAGATGAATTTGTTCTGGTCAAATTACTGGGACACAATTTGATTTATCATAGGATGATTTGCCTTCGATATCCGTACGCCGTACAAGTGCGATCCGAATTTAGATGCATATGTGTGTGTATACGTATCTATGCTTTGGTGGAACGACACACTTGTAAATGTGGGAAGTTTAACTATAGATTTTATTGAATAAAGTAATCAAACAACTAAATATCTTTTTTAGTTTCCCCAGTCTCAACATCCCCGGTAAAGTTAGTAGTTCCAATATTTTCTACAGACCACTTTTCTCCATTCGGTATTTTGCTGTCACTGTTATATTGGATTATTAAATCTCCATTATCTTCTACTTGTTCTTCTCCACTACTATCATCTTCAGATTCTTCAAGTCCTGCTTTTCCTTTTTTCTCAATCGTCTCTTTTATTTCTGTGACGGCATCTTTAATGACGTCAAAATCATCGTTGGTGACGTCATTATGTATCAATTCTGTTCCACCGTTTTCACACACAATAGCTTCTTTAATGATAGAATTTGTCAGACGACTTTCTTCATCAGAATTGTCTATTTTCGATGCTTTTCGAGAAGTTTCGTTTTCTATTATTTCTTCCTGTATGATTCTTGTTCTCATCTCTATATCTCCTTGCTCGATTGTCCCTTGCTCTGTCAGGACCAGATTGTCAGTTTGTCGATTGTGACGTAAGAAAGTGGATGCCAATATAAGAAGACTACTGACAAGAATGGCTGCAATGGTAACTATTACCTGGGGTGAAATAAGAAAATAATTTATTGACAATGTCATATATAAATAAGCCATATTTTTATGAATATTTGAAAAACGTGGCAAAGATATTTTTATAGCCAAGCTTTTTTTGAAGTGGATAACCTTG
>OZ023140.1:8444972-8467777 GCA_963675895.2 Styela plicata
TTAGTGAAGATGACATGTTTCTAAATTTGTGCCTCCTTTTCAGGTTATACGCATCTTTGTGCATGAAATGCCTGAAGTTAGGTAATTCGGGAAGAAAATTTTGCACACTAATTTACATCTCGAAACACTGAAAGGATGCACCCAAGAGCCTTCCATTAGCAAATGATATTTCGAATATCAACTAAATGAAACGGATTGAAGGAAATGCTAGATAGTTTCTTCATCGCCCATGACAGATATACCTCTCAACACCAAATTATATTTGTGTGAAACGTTTTCTTATCAATATATGGCGATCGATAAATTTTACTAACAAACTGCATACTTTAGGGCAATGGCGTTCTACAATTCCGGCCACGCGCAAAGGGAATTTGAATCAAAAAATCCGAAATATTACTTTTTATTTGTGTTTTTCACACAAAGAATTATTGATCACAAGTTGTTTCGGCAAAATTTGATTTTATTTTCTTCATGCCCCATATTGGCCTTCGTGCGTTTGACCCAATTCGCATCTTTCGCAATTTTCAGAAAAGCAGTTTGACAAGTTCGTCATATAAGATAAATAAGATAAATATAAGATATCATATAAGATAAATACCTCATTCGTTACGTCAGCGGGCTTCGTTATGCAAACAAAAACTGTATTATTTTGCAGCCTAGATCTTCAACCTTAGACTTATTTATGCTGTCGTGGGATCTAATCATATGGTGCGGGAGTTATTTTGACCACCATGGTGTTCGTATTCCTATTGACTCAATTCGTTTGTTCGACTATTAGCAAACAACAAGCCAAACATATTTGATAAGAATATTAGAGCGACGCAAATAGTATTCATTTCATATGAACGTTGTCTGCGATAAATTGCTTTTGTTTTGTATAAGTAGAAACCAGCCGGGTCAGCAAATCTTGATCAAACATATTTTGTTAGGCGTGAGTCACTGATGGTACGAGCAGCAGTAGCGCGATCCAACAGTGGTACATGCTTGTCAAATAAAATTCTGATTGGAACCCGGTATCTTTTTGACAGGACGGCGACCAAACAATCATCAGTTTACAGAGGAAATAGTTTTTCCGAAATATTAAGATTTTTCTGGGGCAATTAGGAGCTCAATCGAGTTAATTACACGCGAACCGCTAAAAAGGAATTTTTCTGGAAATCTTTTTTTTTGTTGTTGTTGTTGTTTATTGTATCATTGTAATATTTCCCCTCATCCAATGTTTATTTTAATATTTAGTCAAGAGCTACATTCATTATCAATTGGACTCTAGAATACTTAACGGTTGTGGTTTATAGTCACTAAAGCAAAATGCTTTGAAATTTATCTTTCGTTATCCTTCTGGCATCGTTTTTGGAAGTGAAAGCACCTAAGTTCATATTTTTAAACGTTCGTATTCGCGGCAAAGCTCAACTTTAAAGGTAAAAATGTTATCTGGTTCGAAGAGTCATAATAATTTACGGCAAAATGAATACCACTGTCGTTTTGTTCTGTAAAATATATCGCCCCGTTCCCTGATACAAAAGGAGTAATTCACGTCACAAAATATTTATTAGAACGCTGAAAGATTGCACTCAAGAGCTTTCCATTTGCAGATTATTCGCGTGTAATACGGTTAGATTTTCAAGTGTGCTTTATAAGGCCGTCTATATGCATATTTTTCAAATATCGACTGAACGAAAAGGATTCAAATGAATGGGTAAATAGTTTTACCGTCACCAAGGGCAGACATCCATCTGTACACCCTATTATAGCGGTTTCAAGTCTGTGTGAAACGTTTTCTAATCGATAAATAGCAATATCGATAAATTGACTGACAAACTGCATACTTTTGCGGAGATCGCGTTCCAAAATTCCGGCCCGCCCATAGTGAATTTAAATCAAAAATATTACTTTTTATTCGTATTTTTTCACACGGAGCATTATTGAGCAAAAGTTTTTCTAAAAAATTCGATTTTATTGTTTTCGTGTTCCATATGAATCCATCTTTGTGCGTTTGGCTGAATTCGCATCTTTCTCACATTTCAGAAAATCAGTTTGACAAGTTTGTCATATTTTTCATATTTTAAATAAATACCTCATTCGTTACGTCAGCGGGCTTCGTTATACAAACAAAAACTGTATTTATTATTTTGCAGCCTCGATCTTCAACCTTAGACTTATTTATGCTGCCGTGGGATCTAATCATATGGTGCGGGAGTTTTTTTAGGCATCATGGTGTTCGTATTCCTATTGACTCAATTCGTTTGTTCGACTATTAGCAAACAACAAGCCAAACATATTTGATAAGGATATTAGAGCGACGCAAATAGTATTCATTTCATATGAACGTTGTCTGCGATAAATTGCTTTTGTTTTGTATAAGCAGAAACCAGCCCGGGTCAGCAAATCTTGATCAAACATATTTTGTTAGGCGTGTCACTGATGGTACGAGCCGCCCAAGCGCGGTCCATCAGTGGTACGTTCTTGTCAAAAAAAAATCCTGGTTTTGGGACTCGGTATCTTTTCGACAGGACAACTGCCAAACACTTTTCAGATAAAATAGTTCTGCCGAAATATTTAGAGTTTTCTGCGGCCATCAGGAGCTCTATCGAGTTTATTACAGATTACCTCAGTTTTTGCTCCTACGATTTTAAATCATGCGAAACGCTAAAAAAAAATTTTGGAATTCTTTTTGTGCTGTTTATTGTATCATCGTAATATTTCCCCCTATCATATGTTTGTTTTAATATTTTAGCAAGATCTACATTCATTATTAGTTGGATTCTAGAATACTCTGTGGTTTATAGTCGCTACAGCAAAATGCTTTTGAAATTATCTTTCGTCATCCTTCTGGCATCGTTTTTGGAGGGAGAAGCACGTAAGTTTATATTCTTAAATGTTTCCTATTCGCGGCAAAGCTCAATTTTGAATTTAAAAATGCTACCTCTTTCGAAGAGTCACAATCATTTTCGACAAATTGTATACCGCTATAGTTTATTTTTATAGATTCTAAACATTCTGTGAAAATATGTTGTTGGTATCGACTATTTCCAAGCCGGTACCAATATTCACCAGCCGATCCAGGGCCACCGCTAGTGCTAATATTCCTAACGCACATCCTGTGTGTCGTAAGAGGCCACCGAGGTGAAGCAAAGAAGTGGTAGATGGTTGTACCATCGCCCATGGCAGACAGATACCGGTCACTACACTTTACCATTGCGGTTCAGTTCCGTTTAGGATGTTTTTCGTTTAGAGTACAGTTGCTGGTACTATATCTTTTAGTAGCTCTTTGCTATTGAGTGATCGATTCCTTCTCAGCACTGCTTTTAGCCTTGTTTGTGGTGAATTTCATTATAAAAATAAAAATCGAGCGTCTATGGCGCCAAATGAACCTTTCATAATTATTTTTGTATATTTCATAACATTTTGCCATTTTTACCATTTATTCAACATCAATTAAATGTTGACAAATAACGAATAAATAGCGACCCCCCTCCCAAAATTTCTCTCAGTAGTAGGGGATTGCGGCGATACCGAAGCCTACGAAATGGTTATAGATACCTAGTGGCAACGTTGCGAAAGGGGCCTTAATTTTACTCCCTCTCTGAGGAGTAGGCATTCAGGAATCAAGATAGAGCACAAACGTACGCAATGAAACGAGCACACCCAGTGTGCTGGAACGAAGTAAACAAAAGCCTGTGCAGTGTTGCGCTAGTGAAGAGCATAGGGTGAAAATGAAACAAACTTAGAAAAAAACAAAACTTACGTGTATTGCGCTCTTAATAGGCCTTTTCTTACTAAATATTTTAGGTGAGGTGACATCAACAACTACTTCAAAGTACAAACTAACATATTTCGGCGGAGAAGGAGATGAAGTCCCTTTTTGCGAAGCTGTGATCGCCTGTTCGGAGATGGGTTTGAATTCCCAACTTGTGAAAATCGACGACGAGGAAACTCAGGATGCCAATTACGAGATGCTTGCAAAATAGTAAGAATCGTGTTCGAATTTCTTTTTTCGAAGCATCACCTAAGGGAACCAATCAACGGTCACATAGATATGACAAAATGCTAAAACTATATAAGTTTTAACAACTGCACTATGTGCTGGAAATATCCCAAACAGAACTTAACCGCCACAGCCAAAGGCAGTAGGTGGTATCTGCTATTATAGGTCATGGAAAATCGTCTACCACTTTTTGAGTCGAGTCATTTGACACGAAGGTAAAATGTTAGGTTATGTTTCGACTTAAAGTTTGTCAGGATAATGCTCAGTGAACATGACTTTAAGCTAAAAAATTAAGAAGCTGTAGCAGCACAATTAATACTTACACTGATATAAATATTTATTGCATGTAATGACAGTTAAGCTACTGTCGTATGTCGTCAAATACTGTTCATCTATCAAAAATTATTTACTAAAATGCACTTTTTTCAACAAAACGTTACGCGCAAACAATTTCAGGGTGTATGTTTGCAAATTATACCATTGATGACAGGCCGAAAAAAAAACATAAAAACAAGTTACGTATGCCACTTTTCCATTTTAAGGATTTTCTGCACAATATTCTAAAATCTTGCGGGATGGACGTCCCATCTAAAAACGTGAGGGGTTAGATGAAAATGCACCGAGTGGGTTGCATTTTAGTCGATAGTAATAGTCTCGAATAAATTCACCGCGTCCATGCAATCTTCGCATTTCATCATTCGCATACAGTATTTTACTAAAAAGAACTGAATTCTGAATTGTCTTTTTTCAATTTTTTTTTCACGATTTTATTTACAGTGGTTATCCACTTGTTTGGATTGGAGCAAGTGACATGCGTGCTGACACATTCTGGTACTGGTTGGATGGAACTCCAGTCACTGACGGTTACACATACTGATGAGAGAAAAGTTCGCAAATTAATGAATGAGTAAGTGCTCAAGTTCCGAACCACTGTGGTTATCGCTTTATTCGCGTACATAGATCAAGCTAATGGAAGCGTGTCGAGAGTGAAGCAAGCTGGCACTGATTTACCAAAATCTCAATTTCCATTCTGGGTTAGCTAAGTTATGAAAATAACTCATAATCTCACCGACCAAGTGTGTGTGTAAACTTATAAAATCTTATTTAGCCAGTCATAAATTGATAGCGTATAGAAAATCTTTAAAAAAATTCGGCGCGCATAACACGTTACCCCTATTTAACTCAATTTGAACCCTGAGGAACGTTTTCCAAATATTTTGACGTTAAAATCGTCATTTTGGGACTTAAATAATATTCCATCAGTTGAGATACTCACCGGTTGTTGAGTCAAAGAGTGAAAAAGGCACAATACACGTAAAGTTTTCTTACCGATGAATTGCGTTCAGGATTGACAGTTTCGTATGAGCATATTTAATGACATTTTCTCACATATTTTAGGGGTGAAGGTCAACCAAAACAATAACCAAAATGGAATCGAACACTGTGCGATGATGGTCAGGCAAAATAAATACGATGATCACATGGGAATGTGGCATGATTATTCTTGTTCTGAGAGAGCCGGATATGTCTGTCAGAGACAAAGTTTGTCAATTTAAAATTCAGCAACTTAAACAATTTCTCTAGGCAATGTTGAAATTCTCTGCAACTTCTTCGCTCACTGCCCCGAAATTGATGACTCAAATCGCGTCGAGGCACGATTGTTTCGAATCAGTTGTGAATCGACCAAAATAACAAAAACGTGCAAAATGGAGTGAAATTTTCATATTTTACTGACAATATGAAACCAAAATATTTTAGATTTTGTTTAAGTATTTTTTTTCCTCAGAAAGCAAGAGAATATGGAAAACTCATTATGTGTCTTGCAGTTTTCTTATTATTGCGAACTCAGTTTCTATCAATTCCTTTATTTAGATGATCGAGGCAAAATTTAATGGTAAAAATGGGACATTAACTATTTATATAGAATTAGGAATTTTATCTATTTCGGAGAAAAAATTACCCGCATCACTATCCGCCACTAAATTACTTTTAGAGAATATAACGATGATGATCAATACAAAATAGAGTGTGGCGGCATGACATGCACCACGTGTGCTCAAATCGTAAGCCAATTTTTTAATCATGAAAAAATCTCAAATTATAAACTTCGATCTAAGGGCAGAACCTCTTCAATCTTGACCAAGGTAGCCAAAAATATGCAATCACAATTGTCAATATTCGTGTGCTTTCACCAGGTTTGAATGGACATGAGAATAGTTGCCACACCTATGCAAATTAATTTTTATGCAAAATTTTCATATTTTATGATTCTTTTTAAAAAATATTGGGGAAATTTATGAATGATAGTGGCGCGATGTGTTCAAGCTAAACCTCAAGTTCATGAGATATTACAAAATATTCATAAAATCCTGCTCTGGGCAAGTTAAAGTTTGTTCATTTGTTTGTTCTATTGGCATTAACCAAAATATGTGTAAATTTATAAGTTTACAACTTTGAAGATAAATTTTGTAGTTTTGTCGACCCAAAAAATATTTAAATCAATTATGTCATTAAATATAAAAGAGATTTATCGAGTCACACTCACTGAATGTATCGGATTTCAAGGGCGCGGGCGTTCAGCTCAACAAGGACTTGGGTAAATACAAATCGCTTGAAATTAGTGCTGGGCAAAACCGAATTATTTGGAATTCGGATCTAGTTCGAATGATTTTTTTGAATCAGATAGAAACACTAATTTCATGTAAATAACAAATATCCCATAAAAATGATAGCATTTCGAAAAAATCTTTAAAACTGAAAATTCTAGCTTTTTAGCATTTTTTTTCTATGAACGATTCATGATTGATTCGAATAAATTGTGCTTCGAATTGATTCGAATTTCCAAATTGAATTGACCAGCCCTACTTGAGATTCGATCCAATTCAGATAAGTTTCGGGACTCGAACCTTTAATTTTATACATCGCTTATTCCATTTGTACTATATCTTTATTTCCACTAAATGTATTATATCTTTCTTTCAACTAAATCAAAAATCTATAGCTAAAAAAATTGATAATAATGTTGTAAACGTGCTGTAAGATGCAATGTTATGCAAATTCAGACCTCATATTGAGGGGAAATTTAAATTTGACAAAAATTGTAATTGGGTTGGTTGTATCCCGTCGCCATTTTAATGACAGAATACAACCAACTTAATTGTAATTTTGGTCAAATTTATTTTTTCTCTTGAATATGAGGGTAATATATGAGATTGCGTTCCAAATTATCCGCAGTATTATGTCGCTATGATCTATGATTCAAATAATTTGTGATTTAAATCGTTTCGAACGATCAATGAAATCACTGCCAGAATCTGTTTCAATATTCTTCTGTTTTATGTTTTCAGGAATTCCAGATCTGACAAACTCAGATCCAAGTGCTGAAATGACGCTTTCCGAATATTCTTTGCCCAGTCGTCATATGTCGTTTATGGATGCTCAAAGAAAATGTGAAAATAATGGGGCAAAATTAGCTCGGGTGATCGACTCACGATACAGCAAGATTCGTAAAATGCTGGGCCCAAGGTTTGTTTAATGTGGCTTGGTTTTTTCTTTCCATTGAAATTATCACTGAATCCAGTGCATAGAAAGAACGAACTAACGCACTTTATGCAAAGATCGACTACACGAAGTAGTTTCTGTACCAAATGCGGCAATCTTGGCGAAAACATTCCAAATGGACTTAACACGATAGAACAGTGTAAATCAGGTGTAAGACATCTAACCCTTCTTTGCTTCCTTTTTCAGTCGCTATACACACACCAGAAAATAGGTAGAACCCATTTCCAAGCAATTACCCACAGCATGAACCAAGAGTGTATATTTCACAGGAAGCGATCTCCTTGCCAACCAAATAAAAAAAAAAACAGCCTTTTAAGGTGCCCCGTAACATCTCCGAAATCTTTTAAAAAAAAACCGTATCGTTTGCGATCATTAAAGTATTTTTTGATCGGTCGGTTTTTCGCTCGGTCCCGTCCCATTTGGGGCCCATATAAGAAACAATAAACATCTGACTGCGCAATTGTTCAAAGAACTGTTCATTTATTTATCGAATACCTTCGATATTGATATTCCATTTAGATTAAATTTAAGTTTTTATTTATATTTTAACAGGGACCCAACAGTTTAAATTTCTTCAGGGTCTTTGGGATGTGGAATCGGAAGACTGGTGGCGCAGTTGGTGAGTTACAATCAATGGCCAGAATAAGAACTGCACATGAAGATGAGTTTTGCTATTCAAATCTGCGAATCGGGTAAATAACGGTTCCTTAGAGTGTAGTTTAATAAACGGGAATCTGAAGTTCTTTTTCCGAATTAAAATGATGAATGGTTTCCAACCGTTTCCTGGATAAAAGATATCGCTCATTTTTGACATTAATCTGCCCGTTATGCAGTAAAGTTTATGATTATTTCAAATTTTGGCAGATTCAAATTGTTTTTTCTTAGACATGGAGTGGGAATTGAAATAAAAGTTGTTCTTAGACTTTTTTCATGCTTAACGAATAATTAGCTCGACACTATAAATATAATGATTTTAATATTGTTAGACGAGGATTTATAAGTGTAAATGGGATATTTTACATTATACCTGTTTTACATTTAAAACAAACTTGGTTCATGAACACACCCCAACGTATTCAACGTGCAAAATAATATTTTTTCATTATATATTAAAAGATTTTTGCACTTTTTTGCACTTTGTTCTTAATTCGGCTTATCGTGTAACACATATAAAAAAAAACAAAAGTCAATAGTATATACGAAGTTGGAGTGCATCATGGAAAATAACAGGAACGTGATGATTTAATAAAAATGAAAATCAAAATTTTTTAATTTGACACCGGTTGGACAGTTTTCGATATGAATTTTCCACTCATTTTTTTTCACGCCTCATTCAAACCTGCCTTTTAAATCTGCATTTCTAATTAATTTAAAAAAGTATTGTCTGTTCTTTCAGTAAACTGATGGTGAGAGCAAATGAGAACAAGAATGAATGTGAATGTTACCGAAAACAGACAACATTTCTTACGTTATCTAATTTTATGTCTGAAAATAAAGTCTATTGATGTTGATTGATGTACGTTGTCAATTTTGTAATTAACGGGTTATTCATATAAATCAATCACTCTCGGTATGGCACTTCCTGGATAGCTGTAACACATGATATATACACAACCGCTAAGAAAGGTTCGTGCTCGACAGCGTTGGGTAAGCCACAGTAAATAAATTGAAAAAAATCAAGCAGGCTTTCGCATCAATTACATTCTGTATGTTGGTGGAATAAACTGAAAAAAAAACCATGCTTCCAACATCGAAGGCTATGTCCACCTAGGTCGCGGCGGTAGCAAGTTTTGTTTTGCTTGACTGATTGTTCGGGCAGTGGGTCACTCTGCTTGATAAAATATAGTTTGGATTGGTTCGAAATCACTTTAATGCATACTGCGTGTTGCGTGTTGCGACTGAAAGGATTCCATCGCAAATATCACTAACTGCACTTTACCATTGTAGCGCTTTGCTTGTCAGTGATTGTTAGTTGGTTTCTCTTCAGTAAGTAATAGTAATTTGTCAAGCATGGGTCACAGATGGACTTAAGAAAACACGATTACGCGAACAATTTCTGATTAATTCAAGTTTTGATTTCAAACTTCGAATGACAAATTTCGTCTGAGAAGTAATAAAGCAACCTTTCATCCTACCGATGACATATTTATTTAAAAATTTGAAAATCTTGTGACTGAGTGACAATCTAAGATCATTTATCTTCAAGGTTAATTTATGCCTTCAGTTTACGATATTCGATGTGAAAGCCGGAAGTAGCGTTCACTCCGAATGGAACCAATTAACTGAATTTGATATCGCAATTTGCTTCTACAAAATGTAGTAAAGAAGAGTCAGCTGTATCTGCCCTTAGCGAAGGTAATCCATCTACCGATTGTTTATTTCCTTTTAGTGGATTCGTACTGCACGTAGGAAACACAATAGAGCAGCGTGATCAAATCCTCCTGTGGTAATTCACTCGCCTCTGCTGGGTAGTAGCAGTTATATAGCGAAACTATCAAAAAATCAATTCGCTCAGAACAAGGTTTTAAGACCTATTAAAAATAATAAGAATCACCCAAACCCACTGTTGTACAAAGAACTAAATGAGGACAGAAACTAAGGATAAAGAACCTTCAATCCAATAAGACACTTAACGACTTGAATTTTGAAAGCTTGCAGATCCACGCGATTGGAAAGCGAGTGGAAGGCAACGAATTCCAAATTACAGAAGTTCGTGGAAAAAAAACGTCCTACACAAAACTGTTCGTGAGACACACAGTGTGTGGATAGTAAGAATATAGCCGCTACGGAAAATATATTATATAGCTAAAGTACACCACCTACTTACCTCTAGTACATATAGCTTTGCAACTATTGTGGTTTTTGAAATACCATTGATAGTGTGGCGCCCCCACAGTGTTCCATGCCATGGATAACGATGTCGCATATTGCGCCATCGTTGACAAATATTGCCTTTGCTTGTAATGCTCTTTTTGGTCTTTCTGCTTTAAGGACAAGTCTGAATTTATCGCTCTTTGTATTTTTATCTGTTCCGGCTGTTGTTGTTCATTTCTTTCTTGTTAATAAACTGAGCATCATCTACGAACCTTTTGTGTGGATTTTGCAGCACATTGGGGTCTTCTGACTTGATACGGAGGTGTAGAGTTCTTATCAAACTGTGCTGTCGAGGCGAAATGTTGATTCTCAAACCGCCCGCTGCAATACCCACAAACATAAAAAAGCAGTTTAAGATAAAGTGCTGAACTAGAATCAAAATAACTTTAAAACACCCTTCTATTTTATAGCTTGCTCTGTCTACGCATCAATATAAACGCAATAGATATTTCTAAGGTGGTTTGACCCCCTATATCAAGTTTTCCTCTTAAGGCTTTCCACATTCTATGTAGCTTACCAAGCCCAAAGGTTGATTAACAAGCCGGACCAGGTCTCGAACACGAGATCTTCAACCGTTGATGCCAACATTATAACCACTAGGACATCGCGCCCACGGTATGTTACAGACCGTTAGTTAAGTTCTTTTAAGGTGAAGATTCTTTGAATAATATGATATGACATTCTTAATATGAAGTTCATGTCGATTACCTGCTTTTCACTCGTGTAATGGTCATTATTTTTCTTATCGTGACATTTTGCATACAGAACAAAAACATCACTGGCGGTGCAACCGGGGGACATATCCCATCAAGATTTTAAAATTTAGCCAGCAAATATCCCCAAAATATTGAATTTTCGCAAACCTTCACGTGTTATACAATCTTCCCCGAAAATGGTGTATTTAAAAAAATAGAAAAAACTTTTTCACGGGCCTTCGGGGCGCAATTTTTTTACAAATAATTTAACTTCTCTATTTAATGTCTGAGATTTTACGCCTTCAGTCACCACTGCAGAAAAGTTTATTTTTGAATAATTTTTATTGTAATTCACTCTGAGCAAGGGCGGAAGCAGTGCTTAAAAGGAACCAACTAACGCCAACTTATTAGCAAAGATCTATTGAAAGATGTAGTATTAGCTACATTGCAGAAGTTCAATCGCGTGATTTAAATTTCTAGTCGATGAATTATTATCATTGAAATTTATATGGATCCACTGTATTAAGCCTATTGATATTTGTGAGCAGTAAATTTCAAAATTTTTCTTTGCAAATTTTGAGTTCTGAAAATTGATATTTTAGAGTGAACAATAACAACAAGGCGTAAATGCATATTTTTTTCTTATTATTTTGAAATTATTAGAACACAATTATCACACAATTATCACAATACTAGAACAAAATTTAACTGCAAGTAGGATGAAGAAAGAATTCTTTCTGGAGCGTCGATTCAACTGCCAGGCTGTGTATACGTCACATGTAGGCAGTAGTCCGTCGACGACGGAGTCGAGAACCTCTCGCAAATTAGCCCTTGAAAAGTAAAAAAAATAGGTTAATCTTAATGAAGATATAATATAGCTATTAAATCGACTCAAGACTGTTTTTGCGTAGTTTGCACTAAAATCACGCTAAACCAAGGCAGAATTGTTCATAAAAATGACCACATTAATATATCGAAGATATAATATAGCAATTTCATCGACTCATGTTCGATAGGAAACTCTAGTCTAGTCACAACTTTTAAATCGAGGTATGATATGCCAAGCCTATAATCTGATACATACTTTACCTTTACTTTTGGCCAGGTAGTAGCTAAAGCAAATGTAAATTTCGTGTCTGCTATGTATTTGCCTATACAGCATTAATCTGCGCATTATAGGAGACGACTAAAACGAATCAAAGAAGTGCTAAATGGCTGCATCATCGTCAAGGGCAGATATCGAACGCTGTACTTTACTTTGATTCAGTTTAAATATTTTCCGCTTGAAGTACAATTGTCGGTAGAACATTTTGTAATAGCACTTAGCCGTTAACTGGTCGTTAGTTTGTTTATTTTAGGTGCTGCTTTCAAATCCTGCTCAAAGTGTTAAAATGCTGCGTTTTTGAATATCTTGGCAGTGTGCAAAAAAAAGCTAAAAACTAGCCGACCTTAATGGAGCTTCCCGGTGTTTCAAGAGGATACCCCTACATTCCAATCGCCAAACCAGTGGCTGTGGCTTTGCGGTGTTATGGTTTCAATGGTACTTTGGGTGAAAAAACACTTTATTTATTACTCATACTATATGAATAAAACTTGTTTTACTAACGTTTTGCTTTCCAGGTCCTGCTTGTGAAATCTTCGATGAAATCTCTTTTGTGTGTTGTTGAAAAAACTTATGCATCATCATATTTTGGAGAATGATATCGGTTCAACGTTGTGTTTTTGATCTTTGGAAATAGTTTAGGGATTTTTTTTACTGTAATAACCAGTGACAGCTTTATATAATTTTTCTATATTATTAATTCCCCCACCCCTTCTAAAGACAAGCTAATTTGATTAAATAACTGTCACTTTTAACTAGGAGAACTTCGATATTCCACTGATTGTGGAAGACATCT
This sequence comes from Styela plicata, assembly GCA_963675895.2. Lineage (NCBI taxonomy): Eukaryota > Metazoa > Chordata > Ascidiacea > Stolidobranchia > Styelidae > Styela > Styela plicata. The sequence goes on from OZ023140.1 coordinate 8,457,986, forward strand.
CAAAGAGATTTTAAAATTTTGAAGAGAATTTAAAATTTTGATTCTACAAATAGTTTTCATTTACTTAGATGCCAAAATATTGAATTTTTCAACGAAAAATTCTGCGCACCTTCGACCCGAAAGTTTTAGTTGTGAAAAGCATTATTTGTTTTTGACACCCCCCCCCCCCCCCCCCCCATTTTCTAATGTTTTCTTTCCCAATGAATCCTGTGAGTTATATAACCATCTTATACCGATTCCAGAGGATGTTTCTACATTTTTAAAATGCAGTAGCTGGTAATACAATGGACAGTAGCTCTTCGCATTTAGGTGTAGATGTTGGTTGGTTTCTTTATATCCAAATCGTATAATATATAATACAATTACAGCTGATACTATATTTGCTTTCATCCTATAATAGCAAATTTTCAACATCACGACCAAATCAGACATTTTTTTCACCAAGTTTGCGCCACAGATTGACCGCGTCTCATTGACGCAATGTGGCACATTGCAAGATGTTTTTGCAAAATATCGCTTTATTCGCGTATATAGATCAATCTAATGGAAGCGTGTCGAGAGTGAAGCAAGCTGGCACTGATTTAGCAAAATCTCAAAGTCCATTCTGGGTTAGCTAAGTTATGAAAATAACTCATAATCTCACCGATCAAGTGTGTGTGTAAACTTATAAAATCTTTTTTAGCCAGTCATAAATTGATAGCGTATAGAAAATATTTAAAAAAAATTCGGCGCGCATAGCACGTTACCCCTATTTAACTCAATTTGAACCCTGAGGAACCTTTTCCAAATATTTTGACGTTAAAATCGTCATTTTGGGACTTAAATAATAATTCATCAGCTGAGATACTCACGGTTGTTGAGTCAAAGAGTGAAAAGGCCACAATACATGTAAAGTTTTCTTACAGATGCATTGCGTTCAGGATTGACAGTTTCGTATGAGTATATTCAAGGACATTTTCTCACATAATTTTAGGGGTAAAGATCAACCGAACAATATTCAAAATGGAATTGAACACTGTGCGATGGTCGTCAGGCAAATGAATACGATGATCACATGAAATGTGGCATGATTATTCTTGTTCTGAGAGAGCCGGATATGTCTGTCAGAGACAAAGTTTGTCAATTTAAAATTCAGCAACTTAAACAATTTCTCTAGGCAATGTGAAATTCTCTGCGACTTCTTCGCTCACTGCCCCGAAATTGATGACTCAAATCGCGTCGAGGCACGATTGTTTCGAATCAGTTGTGAATCGACAAAATAACAAAAACTTGCAAATGGAGTGAAATTTTCATATTTTACTGACAATATGAAAGCAAAACATTTTAGATTTTGTTTAAGTATTTTTTTCTTCAGAAAGCAAGAGTATATGGAAAACTCATTATGTGTCTTGCAGTTTTTATTATTGTGAACTCAGTTTCTATCGAATCCTTTATTTAGATGATCGAGGCAAAATTTAATGGTAAAAATGGGACATTAACTATTTATATAGAATGGGAATTCTATCTAATTCGGAGAAAAAATACCCGCATCACTATCCACCTACTAAATTACCTTTAGAGAATATGACGATGATGATCAATACAAATAGAGTGTGGCGACATGACATGCACCACGTGTGCTCAAATCGTATTATACCGTTATTATGAGCACATTTTACTACTTTCTATTTGCGGCAAGAGTATCCGCAATGTCATGGCGGATCTTTGCAATCCTTGAATCAATGCTGGAGAAGGAACGCAGAAATCACAGAAATTGAAAAATCTATCAAAAACTGCACCAGTGATTATTATTTTTATCATCAATTTACTCCCACTCAGTGAATAAATACTTTGATGGCTTAGCACGTATCATAGTTTGTTTATTATATACCTTGTCTCCACCGTGAAATGAGGGAAATTCTTAGTTTTATAATGTATTTTCAATTCACACTAGGAGCAATGATCATATTTTAATGAAGGAATATAATCGATTTTGGTGAAATTTGACCAAAGTCGATTGCATTTCGTCTTTTAAAATGGAATTCCTAGTTCACTTAACTAGTTTTTGTTTTCCTATGAACGATTCACGATTGATTCGAATAAATCGTGCTTCGAATCACCGAATCGAATTGCCCATCCCTACCCACATTTAATTATAACTCATGTTTCGAATCATCAACGTGATGACTGTAATTGCTACCCGAGACAAAATTTGTACGACATATTATACACAACAATGAAACGAAAGCAGTGTTTCATCATCACCATTTTTCATTCCGCCGGTTGTGCATATCATACAAGACACTGTGAAACAACTTCAGTATCTTACTGTTCATTTGCAGTAATTGTATATTTGCAAGTTCGAAGCCTCTTTATTGGAACGATTTTATTCTTTTATTTGGTTTTTATTGAAATTCACTCTGAACAAAGCCGGAAGCAGTTCATTAAAGGAACCATCTAAATGGCCGCTTAATAGCAAAGGGCTACTAAAAGTACCAGCAACTGCACACTAAACAGAAAACATCCCAAACGGAAATGGACAGCCTTAGTAAAGATCAGTGAGAGGTATCTGCCCTGGGCGACGGTGAAATTATCTACCACTTCTTTGGTTCCTTTTAGGCCCCTCTTACGACGCGCAGAAGTATGGGCCGTTGATGTATCGAACATCGACGGTGCGCTCGACATCCCGTAATTGTCAGGAAATCGATGTTAGGGTTTATTTCAACGTCTTATGATACGTACTGGGAATAAAACTGCATTTTTTTAAATGTTCAATCATCAAACATCACCATTGCGTTCTGAGTATTACTGAAAGCGCAAGCGGTGGGTTAGGAGTTTTCAGCTAAATAAGAATAACCTCTTTAAAGATTTCGGTATTTATCCGGTATGATAAAATTGTCAATTTTTCTTTTTTTCGATGAGTGACCCCTTAATGTCCGAAAATCTTTCTCCACTACCATAAACAATACGAATTCATTAAAACCGACTTTACAAACCGCGTCGGGCAGTATATCCGATTTTTTTTTCTTGGTAAACAGTTGTTCTACGGTCTGTTTTTTCTTCTAGCGTCTTTACAAATTATTTGCCATGGGCTGTCCGTGAACCTTACGGGGGGGGGGGGGGGGGGGTTATACTAAGCTGTGGTGTATCGCTTGCGGTGAGTGTACAATGGCAGGTAACGAGGAGACTAGGGGATGGGCAACTCGATTCGGTGATTTGAATCGATTCGAAGCACCAATTATTCGAATCAATGGCGAACCATTCATAGGAAAGAAGACTTGCTAATTTACTAGATTTTTTATTTTTAGCAACAAAAGGCAAATGATTTTGGACAAGTTTTGATTACATTTTGTCGTATAATGTAAAAATTGTGGCTCTTAGACATTGAGTGTGCATTGAAAATACACTTAAAACTATGAATTTCTTAATTTCCACAACGAAGACAAGTTGTGGCAGTAAATTGTTTTTTAAATGAAATTTATGATTCCATCCGACTCAAAAAAAATATTTGAATCAGACTCGAATTTCAGATGATTCGGTTATGCCCAGCTCAAAATAAGGACCCATTGCCCGAGGAGCAGGCAAGGCTGGTAGTACGGTACGGTACGGTACGAAGTTCGGTACGGTACGATTGAATTTTCCGGTACGATAGTACGGTACGATTCATTTTTTCATTTTCGTACTTGGTACGGTACGGTACGAAGTTCGGTATTTATTTCGTACCGTACCGTACTATTTTCGTACCTTCGCACTATCACTTTATCTTCAAATTAATTCAAAAAAATATTTCATTTTAACATCTATGCAGTTTCATAACGCGGTGCTGATAATAAAATTGTGTCTATGAATGAATTTTTAACTAAAGGTCATTTTAAAATGATTAAAGCGGCGCAGGTATGGTAATAAAAATGCAACTGATTCACTTGAGCTGATTAGATTGGGAATGTCGTATATCGGTTTTTACTGCAGTGGCGTAAAACTTTGTGATAGGCCGCTGATTTATGACGTCTTAATCTGAATGGCTTTTTCTGTAATAACGAAAGTTGTGATAGCCAATTCAAATCGACAAGATAAGCAGCATTCTTAATACTAAAAATTACGGTGTAGTTTCTGAATATATCGTTAGCATCGCCAATGTACTTTGACGGGTTTTTTATGTAAAATTCACAATGGCGTAGAAAGCACTGCCCGAATATACCAACTGCAGTGGCGGATCAAGAAAAATATTTAGGGCGGGGGGGGCACAATTTTTTCCGACATGCAAACATAGGGTTTCAAATTTACAAAAAGATTAGGGGGGGGCGGAGGCGCGCAAAATTTTATGGAGAACGAAACAAAAATACATTTTTTTATGAGTGAAATAAACATTACCAGACAGGAAAAATACCCTAGCGTCGGAAGCCCGCTCAAATTTTGTGAAAAATTGAATAAAATTTCTCACTTTAAAGGCTAAAGGCGACGAATATACAAATATAATAATCAGGAAAAATATTGCGCAACACAGGCGTGCGAAAATTTCATGTAAATTAAATTAAAAACTCTCTCCCCCTGACCAACTATGCAACTAAGTTAACCAGTAACCAGCGCTATTACATTTTGTTTGTACTCTGACACGCACAAGTATAATATCAGAGCAGTAACATCAGAATATAAAGATATATTTAGGCTGTTTTGAGTTGAGTGTTAGATGATGCTCATCTTAATTAGAATATATATTTTGTAAAAAAACAGCAAAGTCACGATATAGACAACGAGGCATGTCGGGAATACGTCCGTCTGGTATTAAAAATGAATAGCATTAATTCAGTAATGTGAAGAGAACGTAAATTGTACCAGAAATACCAGATGCAAAAATGCACAATGATAATGTTCTTATAACCATGCCTTCTAATGAGACCGTTCGAAACCCATGCGTGATGCACAACGAACATTCGTTTGTCGAGAGAGAAATTTCTTGTGACGACACAATTCTGCTAATATGCTAAATATTGCTTCATGTCAGATTTTTCGCGAAAACTGTGCTCATCCTACCACTATTTATCACTACCGGTCTACCATGCTCATATTATGCACAATGTGAACAATTATATTGGGGTGACATATTCTTAGTTACGCCTATGTTTTACTGTCCTGGATTTAAACCAGATAGCATAAAACTGTATCACTTTGATGTAAGATGTTGGTGACGTTTCTTGCGGTGGCCAGATCTTACAAATAAAGCTAATTTGACATTGGTAGTTGGTACGGTACGAAATTGCTGCCCAGCGAATCGTACCGTGTTTTCGTACTAGTACGAAATTTAGTACGATAAATGAAAACTATTAATCGAACTTAATTTCGTACTGATACGAAGTTCGGTACGATGTACGGAAAAAATAATATCGATACGGTACGGTACGGAAAATTTTCGAAAGTACGGTACGAAGTTCGGTAACGAATTATTTTGCTGGTTCGAAATACGATAAAAATTTCGTACCGTACCGTACTGCCACCCTTGGGAGCAGGTCGTTAAGTCAAACAAGGTTGAAAAAGCATTTTTGTCGACAGAATCGTTTTGTCGTTGAAACCTTCGTAATATAAAAAATTATTATTTTAAGCATGAGCTGGTGATTGGCCGCGTCTCGGCGGCGCGATCCATCAGTTGCCCATGCTTGAAACAGCATGTTCAGTCAGATATTTGTTGAATGGGATGACCATTACAAACGTGTATAACAGGGAATGTTTTCTGTTATTACAGATATTGATTATTATATGACTTTAAAGTGAGTTCAAATGCCGGCATTGAATTTGAACATGATTTTTCTATTGTAAACTCCAAATATAAGCTGTAAAAAATACTGTAAATTCGCTGTTTTTTTACTGTCATTTTACGTGGTGAAGTTGAACTAAAACTTTGAAGATGTCTTCTCGACCAATCAGGGGCATGTTGATAGGACGTACCGACGAGGCACGGTTCTTCTGGAGTCCATATATGACATAAATCTTATCAACAAGGCAGTTTCGACTTTTTAAATTATGCAATTACCACGAAAGAACAGTGAATTTTCTGTACACACGGATCTCGTCGCTACGTTAGGACACGTGAGGATAAAATTATGGTTTGCAAAGTATGAGTCACTGATTTATCGCGACGACAAGGAGCCATCCATCCGTGTCTCGTGTTTAACAAAATAATTCTCGTTTGGTCCAACTGCACTGTAACGAAAATGCAACAAAATCACCGGTCTTTGACAGTAATTTTACTTTGCCTTTTGGGCCAAATATGGTGTGTTGGTGGAACGCACCGTGAAGGTGCGGTCCATCAACACCACATACTTGGCAATAATCTCGTTAACATGGCGTTTTTTTAACTTTGGAAATACGCAATCACTGCAAATGACCAGTTAATTTACTGTACTTTTGCTACAGTGTGTGTCTCACGCTTTATAAAATAAAACATTATTGTCTCTTCTGTATTATAAGCATAAACAGAGTAAAATTTTTGGATGTGTCATTGTCAATGTACGCGATGATAAAGTGTTAAGTTGAAAGCTGCTTTAATATCGAAAGGTTTTGTCTGTACCTTCAATATCTTCAATCTATGTCTCTTTAAAAGGTAACCGCATCATGAATATGAATAGCAGAGTAAAATAATATTGTATTGGCTCTCAAATGATACATGCACCGTTCGTGGTCCCATTTATCGCTTATGCTCGTCATAAGAAAAAGCGGATTTTTTTATTTAACAATCAAGACCAGAAGCATATGTGGCGGAATAAGCTGCATACATGTTCCCTAATTAAAATTTGCTTCGAAAATATTGGACTCCGATTATTTCGCCGATCGTCCCACGTAGTCTGCAACTTGAACCTGAATGAAATAATTTTTGTTTGTTAAAAACCTATAATAAACCAGCTAGTGATACCAGGGTCGGCTTAATTGAGGGGAATCTTATCAATTTTACGCCACTATTGACAGAGCATTTAGTATAATACATGCATAGTTCAACTTATACTTGGCCGATGCATATTTTTCATTGAAAGTGGCTCTGAGAGAAAGCTGGAAGAAGTATATAAAAAGAACCAACGAACTGCCACTAATATAAAAAGCACTTCTAGAATCTGCGCCTTAAGCGGAAAACATTCCAAACAGAACTGAACCATTATAATAAAGTGCAACAAATGGCATGTGCCCTGGACGACGGTAAAATCACCTACCACATCTTTGTTTCCTTTTAATCACCTCTTACGACAGGCAAAAAATATGTTCTAGAGGCCCCCATTCACAAGGCTCGGTCATCGAAAAGACATTTAAATTTAGGTTATGTTAAGCTTCACACTTCACGGTGTAACTTAATTAAAGTGACCGTCGAACAAAAAACAACGTCTAACAAAGGATGATACCTTACAACTAGATCGCGAAATCTTCTACGGTTGGATAAATATCGGGGTCCGAGACAACTTCATGAATTTTATTTTTATGGTTGTTTTGAAATGGTTGCTAAAATGCTACGCTTCAGTGGAAGGGTAGTTTTGGTTTGGACAGTTTGATTTGATCTTGATTACTTTCACCTTTGTTTGAGAAAGCGGGCAGGGCGAGGAAAGATGAGGCAATAGAAAGTCACTGCTCAGTCGTACCCAGAGGAATTTATTCATATTAAGTATTAGTTTTAGAACAGTTATAACTAATTCAAGCCAGAAATGTTATATTGTTGTTGTTATATTTGCAGATGGACCCTGCCGCAATAAAGTAATCTATCAATCTCCCATTATGTTAACGCTCTTGTTTCATTGATGTTTATTATTAAACCAAGTTGTTTTCTTTACCCCGTGTTAATTCATATTTTGCTATGTGACATTATTTTGATAAATAGATACCCAAGATACGAAGTCAATCCATTACCTCCCAAAAATAATCAATTTTCGCGGAGATCGCCGATGCTGTGTCCTGCCAAGCAAATATTATTGTCCAGCCTCGGGTGTTGAGCATAATTCAGTGATTGATCGTGCTGAGCCAGTCGAAAATTTTATTTTGATGGGCATGTGCCACAGATGGTCCGCCAACATGTTTCATATTCATTGAGGACTAATGCAATCTCAAATCCCACTTAAAATTGAATAATTTATACTCTAATTCAATCAGTTTAGAAACTTTTCAAGGTTCAACTTTCAACTTGACTTTTTTCTCAAAAATTATTCGTATCAATATTTATTTAATCGTTTATATAAAACAAACTCTTGCTGGATGAAATGGAATTTGGTCAAAATCAATTGTATCGTGTCATTAAAATATGAAAATTTTTCCTCCTAGACAAGGAGGGTGAATTGAAATACCTTCCTTCAAGTCTATGCTAATATTAATTATATTCAAGTTATAAATTTCTTGATTTTCATAAAGGAAACAATCTGTAAGAGCAACAATGACATATTTGTTATTCATATGGAATTGACGATCCGGAAAAAATATCTGAATCAGACTCGATCTTCAAATGATTCGGTTTGTCCCAGCCCTATGCAACAAAATCACTGGTCTGTAATAATAATAAATAATTTCACTTGGCGGTATTGTAAGAAATTAAAAATTGACCTTTTTTGGCCAAACATGGAATGTTGTCGGAACGCACCGCGAGGGTGCAGTCCATCAACAGACCATAATTGGCAGATATCTCATCAACATGGGTTTTTTCAACCTCAGAAATATGCAATTACTGCAAATGACCAGTAAATTTTCAATACTTTTGCTACAGTGTATATATAATACAATTGTGCAGTGTTTTGTATGTGAGTGGCTGTTAGTAGTTCATTTTAGGTTTTGCCCACGAATTTGGAGTGGATTTTATTTGAAAAAATAGAGCTGCGATAATAAACTCATAGTAAAGGGCAAAAGTTTTCAGCAATATAGGAATATATCCGTCAAATTCGTTTTTTTTTGTTAACAAGCAGCTGGAACGGTCTGTCAATGCGTTTATTTATAGACCAAGTATGTAGAGAAATATTAGTATCGGCCAACGTCGGCTATTATTTGGGAATCATTTTGGGGTCAAAATTAGAACCTTTAGACCTAGTTGAGTAAAATGAGATAGTTTTTGTACTTTTTCATCATCAAACTTCATCAAAATATTTTAAATTGTCAATAAAAACGCTGTAGCAAAATCCTAGACGGATGATATATCATTTATTCATAATTTTGAATTTTGTTTTATTATTTTCGTTAGAGTATCAGTATTTAGCAACTACAAAATTCAGTCATTTTGATATCGATGGTTTCGTCACCCTTTTGCAATATTTGTCAAGATATTCCTCACTCATATAGCTGAGCCAAGTTTGCAAGTTTGATGATAATTCTGGTTATGTGATCGAAAAAGCTATGAGTATACCGATGCATTATTTCAGCATACTCACGTCAGTTATTTTTGCTTTATTCAGAGTGACGTCATGTGAGCCACCAGGTGAGAACATACCTTGATTTAGGTTTTTTTTGTGCATTTTCCCCCCTTTGGTCTGAACAACTCAGAAAATGACTGTCAAACCATGCTTCGTTATGTGTTAGTCTCCGATGGATCGCGACGCTGATCATGCTTGACATAATGAAATTCTGACGGGAAGTAAAGATGTTTCAGTTTGAAATACGAGTGATGGTTCAATGTTATTGCGGGGAGATTATTCTACTGCATTCTCTTTACGCGCGTAGCATGTAAATACCACTTACTGCACTTTAATATGTCGATCCAGTTCCATTTGAGATGTTTTCTGTTCAGAGTGCATATTTAGTATTACACCTTTTAGTAGCTCTTTGCTATGATGCGGCCGTTAGTTGGTGCCTGTCTTACTTGCA
>OZ023140.1:8467877-8478312 GCA_963675895.2 Styela plicata
AATTTTCTCTGAACAAGGCAGGAAACAGTGCCGAAAATCACTAACTAACGGCCGCTTGATAGCAAAGAGCTACTAAAAGGCATACTATCGGCTACTATTGGCATATGCACTCTGAACAGAAAACATCTTAAATGAAACTGGATCGACATATCGGAGTGCAGTAAGTGGTATCTGCCCTGGGTGATGGTAAAACCTTCTACCACTTCTTGTACATAGAAAAATGTTTCAAATATTAGATCTTTTATGCTACATACGTTACGAGAATGCAGTGGTATAATCTCCCCACAATGACCTTGAATCATCATTTCTACTCGTATTTCAAACTAAAACATCTCAACTCCCGTCAGAAATTTATTTTGTCAAGCATGAGGCATAGATGGAGAGCGCCTCAGCGACGCGATCCATCAGAGACTAACGCTTAACAAAGCATGGCTTTTTTGGGATGATGCACAGAAAAAAATCTAAATCAAGGTATGTTCTCACCTGGTGGCTCACATGACGTCACTCTGAATAAAGCAAAAATAACTGACGTGATTATGTTGAAATAATGCATCGGTATACTCATAGCTTTTTCGATCACATAACCAGAATTATCATCAGACTTGCAAACTTTAATTTTTACCCCAAAATGATTCCCAAATAATAGCCGACGTTGGCCGATACTAATATTTCTCTACATACTCGGTCTATAAATAAACGCATTGACAGACCGTTCCAGCTGCTTGTTAACAAAAAAAAAAAACGAATTTGACGGATATATTCCGATATTGCTGAAAACTTTTGCCCTTTACTATGAGTTTATTATCGCAGCTCTATTTTTTCAAATAAAATCCACTCCGAATTCGTGGGCAAAACCTAAAATGAACTACTAACAGCCACTCACATACCAAACACTGCACAATTGTATTATATATACACTGTAGCCAAAGTATTGAAAAATTACTGGCCATTTGCAGTAATTGCTTATTTCTAAGGTTGAAAAACGCCATGTTGATGAGATTTATACCAATTATGGGCTGTTGATGGACTGCACCCTCGCGGTGCGTTCTAACAACATTCCATATTTGTCCAACAAAGGTCAATTTTTTATTTCTTACAATACCACCAAGTGAAATTATTTATTATTATTACAGACCAGTGATTTTGTTGCATAGGGCTGGGACAAACCGAATCATTTGAAGATCGAGTCTGATTCACATAATTTTGCCGGATCGTCAATTCCATATGAATAACAAATATGTCATTGTTGCTCTCACAGATTGTTTCCTTTATGAAAATCAAGACGTCAATTCCATATGAATAACAAATATGTCATTGTTGCTCTCACAGATTGTTTCCTTTATGAAAATCAAGAAATTTATAACTTGAATATTATTAATATTAGCATAGACTTGAAGGAAGGTATTTTCAATTCACCCTCCTTGTCTAGGAGGAAAAAGTTTCATATTTTAATGACACGATACAATTGATTTTGGCCAAATTCCATTTCATCCAGAAAGAGTTTGTATATATATTTATATAAACGATTAAATAAATATTAATACGAATAATTTTTGAAAAAAAGTCAAGTTGAAAGTTGAACCTTGAAAAGTTTCTAAACTGATTGAATTAGAGTATAAATTATTCAATTTTAAGTGGGATTTGAGATTGCATTAGTCCTCAATGAATATGAAACATGTTGGCGGACCATCTGTGGCACATGCTCATCAAAATAAAATTTTCGACTGGGTCAGCACGATCAATCAGTGAATTATGCTCAACACGCAAGGCTGGACAATAATCTTTGCTTGGCAGGACACAGCATCGGCGATCTACGCAGCACAAACTTGCTTATATTCGTGGGCGCGAATACATGGCTGGTGACCTCGTACTACCGGGACTATCTCTCAAAACATAAAATAAGAAACATAGCTGTGACTAGCAAAATATGGATTAACACGGGGTAATGAAAACCAACTGGTTTAATAATAAACATCAATGAAAAAAGAGCATTAATATAAAGATAAATGGGAGATTGATAGATTACTTTATTGCGGCAGGTCTCATCGCAAATATAGACAACAACAATATAACATTATCTGGCTTGAATAGTTTATAACTGTTTGAAACTAATACTTAATATGATATTTCTACTGGAACGACTGAGCAGTGTCCCTTTCTATTGTCCCCCCATCTTTTCCTTCGGGCCTTTGGCAGGCTTTCTTCAAAAAACAAGGTGGAAATAAGTCAACCTCAAGGATTCCCAAAATTCAAAAATGTTTCCAAAACCAAAAAGTTGGCTTTTTTCCGGGCTGGGATAGCGTAGGGCTATTTTTGCATAACCAAATTTTCAAAAACACACAACCATAAACAAGAATAAAATTTCGTTTGAAAAGTTTGGTTTCTGGGGAACCCCCGAATATTTAACAAACAAACCGTAAGAAGGGATTTTCCCGGCGATCTAGTAGTAAGGTTAGACATTGTCAGACTATGTTTTTGTCGACAATCACTTAATAAGTTACACCGTGAAGCGTGAAGCTAAGCACAACCTATATTTAATTTCATTTACGATGACCGCGCCCTGTGTGCATGGGGCCTCAAAACATATTATTGTCGTAAGAGGTGATTACAAGGAAACAAAAGATGTGGTAGGTGATTTTACAGTCGTCGCAAGGCACATGTCATTTGTTGCACTTTTAATATAGTAGTTCAGTTCTGTTTGGAATGTTTTCGCTAGGAGCAGATTCTGGAAGTGCATTTTATATTAGTGGCAGTTCGTTGGTTCTTTTATATACTTCATTTCCAGCTTCGCTCAAGCCACTTTCAATGAAAAATATGCATCGAGCCAAGTATAAGTTGAACCATGAATGTATTAAACTTAAATGCTCTGTCCATTAGTCGGCGTACAAAATGGATAAGGTTCCCCTCAATTAAGCCGATCCTGGTATCACTAGCTGGTTTATTATAGGTTCCTAACAAACAAAAATTATTTCATTCAATTTAAAGTTGCAGACGTACGTGGGACGATCGGCGAAATAATCGGGGTCCAACATTTTCGAAGCAAATTTTAATTAGGGAACCTATATGTAGCTTATTCCGCAACATATGCTTCTGGTCTTGATTGTTAAATAAAAAAAAATCCGTTTTTTTTTTATGACGAGCATAAGCCTTAAATAGGACCATGGACGGTGAATGTATTATTTGAGACTCAATATAATATTATTTTACTCTGCTATCCATAAACGTATAAAAGGTAAAGTGATGAAGTTACCTTTTAAAGAGATATTCATTGAGGAGATTTTTTTTTTATTAAAATTCGGTCAAAGCAAGGCCGTAGGAGACACACCTAAGTGTACAGACAGAACCTTCCGATCATATTAAAGCAACCTTCAACTTAACACTCTATCTGCGCGTACATTGACAAGAGACACATCCAACCATTTTACACTGTTTATTCCTATAATACAGAAGAGACAATAATGTTTTATTTTATAAAGCATGACACACACACTGTCACAAAAGAACGGTAAATTTACTGGTCATTTGAAGTGATTGCATATTTCCAAAGTTAAACAACGCGATGTTAACGAGATTATTGCCAAGTATGTGGTGTTGATGGGCCGCACCTTCACGGCGCGTTCCACCAACACCCCATATTTGGTCCCAAAGACAAAGTAAAATTACTGTCGAAGACCAGTGATTTTGTTGCATTTTGGTTACAGTGCAGTTGGACCAAACGAGAAATATTTTGTTAAACACGAGACACGGATGGATGGCTCCTTGTCGTCGCAATAAATCAGTGAATCATACTTTGCAAACCGTAATTTTATCCTCACGTGTCCTAACGTAGCGACGAGATCCGTGTGTACAGAAAATTCAATGTTCTTTCGTGGTAATTGCATAATTTAAAAAGTCGAAACTGCCTTGTTGATAAGATTTATGTCATATATGGACTCCAGAAGAACCGCGCCTCGTCGGTACGTCCTATCAACATGCCCCTGATTGGTCGAGAAGACATCTTCAAAGTTTTAGTTCAACTTCACCGCGTAAAATGACAGTAAAAAACATCGAATTTACAGTATTTACAGTATTATTTTTTACAGTTTATATTTGGACTTTACAATAGAAAAATCATGTTCAAATTCAATGCCGGCATTTGAACTTACTTTAAAGTCATATAATAATCAATATATGTAATAACAGAAAAACATTCCCTGTTATACACGTTTGTAATGGTCATCCCATTCAACAAATATCTGACTGAACATGCTGTTTCAAGCACGGGCAACTGATGGATCGCGCCGCCGAGGCGCGACCAATCACTAGCTCATGCTTAACATAATAAATTTTTATATTAAGAAGGCTTCAACGACAAAACGATTCTGTCGACAAAAATGCTTTTTCAACCTTGTTTGACTTAACGACCTGCTCCTCGGACAATGGGTCTTATTTTGAGCTGGGCAAAACCGAATCATCTGAAATTCGAGTCTGATTCGAATATTTTTTTCGAGTCGGATCGAATCATAAATTTCATGTAAAAAACAGTTTACTGCCACAACTTGTCTTCATTGTGGAAATTAAGAAATTTATAGTTTATAGTGTATTTTCAATTCACACTCAAAGTCTAGGAGCCACAATTTTCACATTTTAACGACAGATTATTTTCAAAATTTGTCCAAAATCGTTTGCATTTTGCTGTTTAAAATAAGAATTCTAGTAAATTTAGCAAGCCTTTTTTCCTATGAATGATTCACGATTGATTCGAATAATTTGTGCTTCGAATCGATTCAAATCACCGAATCGAATTGCCCATCCCTAGTCTCCTTGTCACCTGCCATTGTACACTCACCGCAAGCGATACACCACAGTTTGGTATAAACCCCGTAAGGTTCATGGACAGGCTATGACGAATTATTTGTAAAACGCTAGAGGAAAAAACCGACCGTGGAACCCCCCCTTCCAGAAGAAAAAAAAAAAAAAAAAAATCGGATATACTGCCTGGCGCGGTTGATAAGTCGATTAAAGTGGATTCGCATTATTCAAGGAAGCGGAGAAAGATTTCCGGACATTAAGGGGCTTACTCATCAAAAAAAAAGAAAAATTAACAATTTTATCATACCGGGATAAATACCGAAATCTTTAAAGAGGTTATTCTTATTTAGCTGAAAACTCCTAACCCACGCTTGTGCTTCCAGTAAATACCCAGAACGCAATGGTGATGTTTGATGATTGGGCATTTAAAAAAATGCAGTTTTATTAACAGTACGTATCATAAGACGACATTGAAATAAACCCATAACATCGATTTCCGGACAATCACGGGATCTCGAGCGCACCGTCGAGGTCCGATACATCAATGCTAATACTTCTGCGCGTCGTAAGAGGCGACTGAAAGGAACCAAAGAAGTGGTAAATAGCTATACCGTCGCCTAGGGCAGATACCACTCACTGCACTTTACCGTGGCTGTTCAGTTCCGTTTGGGATGTTTTTCCTTTGCTTTCGTTTCACAGTTGTGTCTAATATGTCGTACAAATTTTGTCTCGGGGTAGCAATTACAGTCATCACGTTGATGATTCGAAACATGAGTTATAATTGAATGTGGGTAGGGATGGACAATTCGATTCGGTGATTCGAAGCACGATTTATTCGAATCAATCGCGAATCGTTCGTAGGAACAAAAACTTGCTAAGTGAATTAAGGTTTGAATTTTTAACGGCGAAATGCAATCGATTTTTGTCAAATTTGACCAAAATCGATCGCACTTTGTCGTTAAAAAAGAAATTTGTTGCTTTTACAGTGAGATGAAAATTCAGCACAATCTATAAACCTTTTTTTTGTAATGGGTACAAGTTATGATTGTAAAAATAGGCTATTTGTTATTTACAAAGAATTAGTGGTTCGATCAAATTCAAATTCCGATTGATTCGGTTTTGCTCAGCCCTAGGTGTGCGTGAGGTAATTTCCGGAATAGATCAGACGCACCCTCTAGTTTTCTTTTGATGCTTGTTTGAGGTGTATTAATAGAGCCTTAGTTAAAAAAAATGGGGCAAAAAAACCTTACTTACTTATAAGAAGTTCTTTGTTTTGAAAATAAACTAACGATAGTAATCAAGGTATAACGGTAGCAATCAAACTATGTATGATATAAACAAGTTCTACCAAAAATTTGGAAAAAGTATCTACTTTTTTATTGGGACAAATTACTGGTACAAATTATAGTATTAGAAATTGCACTCCAAGTAGAAAACAATACTGAACTGGTGAACCACGTCTTAAACTTTTTTGTTTGCTTTTTGACGCCTTATATGACACGCAGGTAATGCGTTATGACAATTATGAAGACAGCAAATATAGCTACCCTAGGACTGGGCTGTTCGAATCTATTCGAATCAATCGTGAATTGTTCATAGGAACAAAAACTAGTTAAGTGAACTAGGATTTTCATTTTAAAAGACGAAATGCAATCGACGTCGGTCAAATTTCACAAAATCGATTATATTCCTTCGTTAAAATATGGAAATCATTGCTCTTCGTTTGAATTGAAAATACATTATAAACTAAGAATTTCCTCATTTTCACGATGATGGAGACAAGGTATATTAGTAAAAATGTGATATTTATTACATAATAAACAAACTATGATACGTGCAAAGCCATCAAAGCATGTATGCACTCAGTGGGAGTAATATGATGATAAAAATAATAATCACTGGTGCAGTTTTTGATAGATTTTTCAATTTCTGTGATATCTGCGGTTCCTTCTTCAGCATTGATTCAAGGATTGCAAAGATCCGCCATGGCATTGCCGATACTCTTGCCGCAAATAGAAAGTAGTAAAATGCGCTCATAATAACGGGATGTCCACATCGCGCCACTATCATTCATAAATTTCCCCAATATTTTTTAGAAAGAATCATAAAATATGAAAATTTTGCAATAAATATTAATTTGCATAAGTGTGGCAAATATTCTCATGTCCATTCAAAACCTGGTGAAAGCACACGAATATTGACAATTGTGATTGCATTTTTCGGCTACCTTGGTCAAGATTGAAGAGGTTCTGCCCTTAGATCGAAGTTTATAATTTGAGATTTTTTCATGATTAAAATAATTGGCTTACGATTTGAGCACATGCGGTGCATATGGGTAATTTTTTCTCCGAATTAGATAGAATTCCTAATTCTATATAAATAGTTAATGTCCCATTTTTACCATCAAATTTGCCTCGATCATCTAAATAAAGGAATTGATAGAAACTGAGTTTACAATATTAAGAAACTGCAAGACACATAATGATTTTTCCATATACTCTTGCTTTCTGAGGAAAAAAAATACTTGAACAAAAGCTAAAATATTTTGGTTTCATATTGTCAGTAAAATATGAAAATTTCACTCCATTTTGCAAGTTTTTGTTATTTTGGTCGATTCTCAACTGATTCGAAACAATCGTGCCTCGACGCGATTTGAGTCATCAATTTCGGGGCAGTGAGCGAAGAAGATGCAGAGAATTTCAACATTGCCTAGAGAAATTGTTTAAGTTGCTGAATTTTAAATTGATAAACTTTGTCTCTGACAGACATATCCGGCTCTCTCAGAACAAGAATAATCATGCCACATTCCCATGTGATCATCGTATTTATTTTGCCTGACCATCATCACACAGTGTTCGATTCCATTTTGAATATTGTTTGGTTGACCTTCACCCCTAAAATATGTGAGAAAATGTCATTAAATATACTCACACGAAACTGTTAATCTTGAACGTAATTCATCGGTAAGAAAACTTTACGTGTATTGTGGCCTTTTCACTCTTTGACTCAACAACCGGTGAGTATCTCAACTGATGAAATATTATTAAAATGACGATTTTAACGTCAAAATATTTGGAAAAGGTTCTTCAGGGTTCAAATTGATTTAAATAGGGGTAACGTGCTATGCGCGCCGAATTTTTTTGAAGATTTTCTATACGCTATCAATTTATGACTGGCTAAATAAGATTTTATAAGTTTACACACACACTTGGTCGGTGAGATTATGAGTTATTTTCATAACTTAGCTAACCCAGAATGGAAATTGAGATTTTGGTAAATCAGTGCCAGCTTGCTTCACTCTCGACACGCTTCCATTAGCTTGATCTATGTACGCGAATAAAGCGATAACCACAGTGGTTCGGAACTTGAGCAATTACTCATTCATTAATTTGCGAACTTTTCTCTCACCAGTATGTGTAACCGTCAGTGACTGGAGTTCCATCCAAACAGTACCAGAATGTGTCAGCACGCATGTCACTTGCTCCAATCCAAACAAGTGGATAACCACTGTAAATAAAATCGTGAAAAAAAAATTGAAAAAAGACAATTCAGAATTCAGATCTTTTTAGTAAAATACTGTATGCGAATGATGAAATGCGAAGATTGCATGGACGCGGTGAATTTATTCGAGACTATTACTATCGACTAAAATGCAACCCACTCGGTGCATTTTCATCTAACCCCTCACGTTTTTAGATGGGACGTCCATCCCGCAAGATTTTTGAATATTGTGCAGAAAATCCTTAAAATGGAAAAGTGGCATACTTAACTTGTTTTTATGTTTTTTTTCGGGCTGTCATCAATGGCATAATTTGCAATCATACACCCTGAAATTGTTCGCGCGTAACGTTTTGTTGAAAAAAGTACATTTTAGTTTTTTTGATCTAGGACAGTAAATAATTTTTCGTAGATGAACAGTATTTGACGACATACGATAGTAGCTTCATTGTCATTACATGCGATAAATATTTATATCAGTGTAAGTATTAATTGTGCTGCTACAGCATCTTAATTTTTTAGCTTAAAGTCCTGTTCACAGAGCAATAAAAACATATCCTGACAAAGTTTAAGTCGAAACATAACCTAACATTTTACCTTCGTGTCAAATGACTCGACTCAAAAAGGAGTAGACGATTTTCCATGACCTATAATAGCAGATACCACCTACTGCCCTTTGCTGTGGCGGTTCAGTTCTGTTTGGGATATTTCCAGCACATAGTGCAGTTGTTAAAATTTTTATAGTTTAGCATTTTGTCATATCTATGTGACCGTTGATTGGTTCCCTTAGGCGATGCTTTGAAAAAAGAAATTCGAACACGATTCTTACTATTTTGCAAGCATCTCGAAAATTGCATCCTGAGTTTCCTCGTCGTCGATTTTCACAAGTTGGGAATTAAAACCCATTTCCGAACAGGCGATCACAGCTTCGCAAAAAGGGACTTCATCTCCTTCTCCGTCGAAATATGTTAGTTTGTACTTTGAAGTAGTTGTTGATGTCACCTTACCTAAACTATTTAGTAGGTAAAGGCCTATTAACAGCGCAATACACGTAATTTTTGTTCTTCTCTAAGTTTATTTTATTTTCACCCTATGTTCTTCGCTAGCGCAACACTGTACAGGCTTTTGTTTACTTCTTTCCAGCACACTGGGTGTGCTCGTTTCATTGCGTACGTTTGTGCTCTATCTTGATTCCTGAATACCTACTCCTCAGAGAGGAATTAAAATTAAGGCCCCTTCCGCAACGTTGCCACTAGGGATTTATAACCATTTCATAGCTTCGGTATCGCCGCAGTGCCCGACTACTGAAAGGAAGTTGGGGAGGGGTCGCTATTTTATTCGTTTTTTGTCAACATTTAATTTATGTTGAAATGTTATGAAAGGCACAAAAATGATTATGAAAGGTTCATTTGGCGCAGTAGACGCAAGATTTTTTATTTTTATAATGAAATTCACCACGAGCAAAGCTAAAAGCAGTGCTGAAAAGGAATCGACCACTCAATAGCAAAGAGCTACTAAAAGATATAGTACCAGCAACTGTACTCTAAACGGAACTGAACCGCAATGGTAAAGTGTAGTATCTGTCTGCCATGGGCGATGGTACAACCATCTACCACTTCTTTGCTTCACCTCGGTGGCCTCTTACGACACACAGGATATGCGTTAGGAATATTAGCACTAGCGGTGGCCCTGGATCGGCTGGTGAATATTGGTACCGGCTTGGAAATAGTCGATACCAACAACATATTTTTACAGAATGCTTAGAATCTATAAAATAAACTATAGCGGTATGCAATTCGTCGAAAAGGATTGTGACTTTTCGAAAAAGGTAGCATTTTTAAATTCAAAATTGAGCTTTGCCGCGAATATGAAACATTTAAAAATATAAACTTACGTGCTTCTCTCTCCAAAAACGATGTCAGCAGGATGACGAAAAATAATTTCAAAAGCATTTTGCGTATAACCTGAAAAGGAGGCACAAATTTAGAAAAACGTACGAGGTAATAATTATGGGGGTACTAGCAACAATTTTTTTCAATACATACGCTTTTATTGTATATCACAGCACAAAAATGGCGTCCGAGAAGCGGAAAAATGAACAAACTTGAGATTTCTAAATCAGCACATTGAGCTTATTCTTCACTTA